>MKEJ01045526.1:0-19943 GCA_001753735.1 Embelia ribes | reverse complement strand
TGCCCTTACTGGACCTAGTTAGCTGACTTTTGTATTAGATTTCAGTTCAGACTTGATGTATTATGTTGTTTAGTTCAGTTTAGTTTTCTTTTATTTATTTATTGGGTATCATTTTTATATTGTTTGGTTATGGGTTTGGGTTGAGCAGTTATCACTCCCCCGATTCTGGGTGTTAGGAAATGGGGGCGTAACAGTGAATCAGATTTGGATTCGGAAGATGATTTGGTATTTTCTCGATGCCTTTCCTTGGCCTCATCCCTTCCGAAGTAGCCTTTTCCTAGCCACTATCTTTCCCCGTTGGTCCTTCCCACCTCGAGCCTTAGCCTTACCATCATATGCGGGTTTCTTTGAAGTTGAGAGAGCTTTGCCTCAAGCTGCTTGAATGGCGTCGCTAAGAAGATTGTCTTTGGGAATAAGGTTCGCCCTAAGGTTGTGGGGAGTTTTTGGTGTGAGGCATATTCAGATGGTGATAGAGAAATTAGGGTTTTGGTATTGTAATGGTGGTATAGAGAGGGAAAGAGAGAGAGAAAGATTATGGGATAAAGGAATAAAGTTGGGAGACGTAGAAAGATTAGGGATTTTAATAGAGTGTTATGGTTAGGGATTTAAGAGGAATAAAGTTGGGGGAAAGAAAGAGAAACGAAATAAAATAAAACTAATATATAGAAATCCTAATAGTTGCATTTTTTAATTGAACAGACATATCTGTTCACATCGTAGACTGAGTGTCGGTATTCAAGATATGAGTATCGGTACTCATTATGTATCGGTGCACAAATTGTGTGTGCTGGAACACAGAGCAAAATTTTTTAAAATAAGTGAAATAAAAGAAAAATATCAATTTAATTATGTCAAATAAGACATGTTCCAACTATTCACCACTATGAAACAATGAATGAATATTAATTTGAGAAAAATATTTCAAATATGGAGTAGTTAAGATTTGAAACTTTTAAGAGTATTCTCCCCCTAAGTTCAATTTCAAAAATAATTTTTGAAAATTTCAAACATTTGCTTCATCAAAATCATAATTTGGAACAAAAATATTTTCAACAATAGTTTTAATCAAATCAATGCTCAAGTTTCAAGTATATATAAGAGTTGAATTCAATATAGGACTTGAAAGTCCAAAAACATACAACACATATACATATATTAACCAAGCATACAAATATCATATAAGATCATACAATGTCACATAATATGCATGTCAAGTTCTCTACGTATGAAACAAAATTGATCCTCATTAAGGGTTTTTTAAAAATATCTTTCTATTGCTTATCGGTATTTATGTATTCAAGTAAAATATCCCCTTTTTTAGCATAATCTCTTAGAAAATGATGTCGAATTTCTATGTGCTTTGATCTTGAGTGTTGAATAGGATCCTTTGAAAGATTTATAGCATTACTGTTATCATATAAGATAGGCACACATTTGAATTCAATATCAAAGTTATGCAATTATAATTTCATCTAGAAAATTTGAGCACAACAACTGCAGGTCGCTATGTATTCCGCTTCAACGATAGACAGAGAAATTGAGTTTTGTTTCTTGCTATGCCATGATACAAATAAGTATCCTAGGAATTGGCAAGTACCACTAGTACTTTTACGGTCTAATTGACACCTGGTAAAGTTGGTATCCGAATACCCGACCAATTCAAAACTAGTATTACATAGATAGAATAAGTCAAGGTTCAATGTGCCTATAAGATATTTAAGTATGTGTTTTACAGTTATAACATGAGATTCCTTTAGACAAGATTGAAAGCGAGCACACAACCAAACAATAAACATAATATCTGGCCTACTTATGGTTAAGTAAAGAAGAAATGTGATCATACCTTAATATAGACGTCGATCTACATATTTTCCAAACTCATCTTTATCAAACTTAGTACTTTGAATCATTGGAGTTCCAATCGAATTTGCATTGTCCATATTGAACCACTTGAATAGATTCCTTGAGCATCCAAATCATGTTTCCAAGTTGAAAGAAGTAAAGTTTGTACCAATAATGGAATAATTATTGAGCAGAGGAATTAAAATCCAAACTTTACTTCTTTTAAATTGATTTAGTTCATCTTGCATGGCCATAATCTAACTTTCATTATTTTTGGCTTTTTTGAAATTTTTAGGCTTCATTTGAGACAAAAATGCAAAATGATTAACTATATTATGAGTTGAGGATCGAGTCCTTACTCCTTCTCCGGCATAGCCTATGATGAGCTCTTGTGGATGATATGTAACAAATCTGTACTTCTTGAACAAATCGTCATGAATGCTAGTTGAAAGCTGGAAGCCTAGTTGAAGTTGCTCAATTGTGACTTTTCCTTCATTAGACTCTTTAACTTGAGTATTTTATTGAACTTTTTCATTGAAAATTAGAGTATTTTCTACTACATCATCGTTAGTAGTAGCAATCTTCATATGCAAATTTTCATCAAATGTAACATAAACCGATTCCTCAACCAATAATGTTTTCTTATTGAATACCCTATATATTTTGCTAGACAATGAATAACCTATAAATATGGCCTCATCTGATTTGGCATCAAATTTGTCAAGATTGTCCTTACTATTATTCAAAACATAACATCTATAACTAAATGCACGTAAATGACTAATGTTTAGCTTTCGCTCATTCCATAACTCATATGGAGCCTTTTTCAAAATTATCCTAGCTAATCATTACCCTATTCATTATACAGCGTACATAATTGACGATTTCGGCCCAAAAGTACTTAGGTAAATTGTTTTCACATAACATACCCCTAGCCATCTTTTCCAATGTGCGATTTTTTCTTTCCACTACCCCATTTTGTTAAGGAGTTATAGGGGTGGAGAAGTTGTGATTAATACTATTGATGTTGCAAAATAACTCAAATTTTGTGTTTTAAATTCTTTTTCACGATTCAATTTTATACTTGAGATCACAATTCTTTTCTTGTTTTGAAGCTTTTTACATAGTTTTGCAAATCCATAAAAAAATTCATTTTTGTGGGAAAGAAAAATCACCAAAGTGTATATACTAAAATCATCTACTATATTCAAGCAATAAGCTCGACCACTAAGACTAATAGTTCGAGATGGTCCAAGAAAGTTTATATGTATGAATTCAAGACATCTTTTAGTAGATACTACATTCTTAGCTTGAAATAAGATCTTTATTTGTTTTCCCAATTGACAAGCACTACAAAGCTTGTCCTTTGAATAACAAATCTTAGGAAAGCCAATAATCAATTCTTTTATAGCAAGTTTTGAAATAAGATCCACGTTAGCTTGAGCCAATATACGATGCCAAAGCCAACTACTATCGCTTATGGCTGCTAAACACTTAACATCTATATGGTCCATACTATGCACATCAAGTATATAAATATTTTCATATCTATGACCAACTAGAAGTGTCTTTGACTAATCAATTATATCGATTAATTGACTAATACAGCAAATTAGGTTTAAGACTACCAACAAGCAAGATATTTTCTATTAGGTTATGAGTCATACCTATGCTTCAGACCCCAATGATCTTGCCTTTGCCATTGTCCCCAAATGTGACATTTCAACCTTTTTTTGGCTCAAGTGTGGAAAACTTGGTCCGATCTCCAGTCATATATCTTGAACATTCACTATGAACCATTTGTCACCATTTGCTTTGGACTTTAGGAATACATACAACACTAATTATACAATTTGGTACCCTAAGTCAATTTGGGTCCATGAATGTTAGTGCCTTGGGTCTTAAGAATCCATGTCAAGCCCTTATTATCTACTCTATAGCTATTTGGGCATTTAAGTGAAATATAATCATTCCTATTGCAATGCATACAAAGAACATGTGAAGAGGAAGAAGCTTTTGTAAATGAATTCTCATACTTCTTCTTAAGAGTTTGAGTGTCAATATAGCCAAGCCCGGTTTTATTATAAAAATTTCTTTTGTGACCCAAGGATCTTGTCTAAAGTTTCTTTACCTTTTGTAAATTTAGCCAAGGTGTTATTCACATCCTGAACTTTCTTTTTCAAATCAATGTTTTCCTTGGCAATAACAACTCTTTCCTTAGTGAGAATGCTTATGTTTTTATTTAAAGATTCAATCTTGGAAGTATCATTCTCACTAGGGATTGTCCCTTTCCTTTTCAAAGCTTTATGTTCCTTTTTCAATTTCCAGAACTCACTATATAGTTCTTTAAAAGCATTTTGTAATTCAATAGACAAATAAATATCACAAGATAAACAAGGAAGTACCTTATCCGTGTCATCTTTAACTCCCATGAGGCAAACATTGGCCACCTTTTACTTTTCATCCGAGCTAGAGTCCTCATCACTATGACCTAAGCGACCACCATTACTTTATTCTTATTTTGCCAGTTCTCCTTCTTCTTCTCTTTAACCTTGGAAGGGCAATCTTCCATAATATGACTCATCTTCTTACAATTATAGCAAATGATGCTAGTTTTGCTCGAATCACGCTTGACTATCTTTTGAAACTTCTTGCCTTCGTTCTTCTTGTACTTTACAAACTTTTTTAACTTCATAGAAAAGAGAGCTATATAATAATCACTTGATTTTTCTTCACTCTCTTTTTGAGATGTGTTCTTCAATACTATCCCCTTGTCCTTTTTCTTCCTGGTCTCTTCCTCATCAACCCTCAAACCTTCTAGGTTGATCTCATAGGTAGTTAAAGATCCCATCAATGAATCCAAAGAATACTTTCTAAAGTTTTGAGCCTTCATGAGGGCGGTGACTATTAGGAGTCAACTCTTAGGAAGGCTTCTAAAGACCTTCACGTATATCTCTTTGTTTGTGCACTCTTTATCAAGATACTTAAGAACATTAAAGGGCATACCCAGTGTCAAAGCTCTCACAATGTGGGGTATAAGGAAGGAAATATCTAGGCAACCTTCCCACACTTAAGAACATTAATAGTTGTAATAAATCTCTCATGCAGGTAGAGAATAATCTCATTCTCAAGCATACGAAATATCTCATATTCATGCACAAGTATTCTTAATTTGGACTCTTTAACAAGACTAATTCTCACATAGATGGTCTAAAGTCTATCCCAAATTTCTTTAGCTATTTTTCAAGAAATTTTTTTATTGAACTCATTTTAAGATAATTAACAAATGATTAAGTTCATGGCCTTGCAATTTTGGGAATAAGTTTTGAGTTCAAGACCACTTATAATTTCTACATCATTAATAGTAAGGCCATCTTTTTTAGGAAAATCATAACCTTTCCTCACAATGTTCAACTCCTCCACATGTTTGGCACGCATAAAAATTTGCATCCTCAATAAGCATAATTTAAATCATTAAAAAATGGAGGTTTGGAAATGAAAGCACCCTCTTGCATAAAAATTGGAATTGTGTTTGCCATGGATCTTTTCTTTAAAACGGTTAAGTTTTTGATAAAAAATAAAATAAAAATAAAGCTAAGGTTTGATACCACTTGTTGGTCTGTGGACAAACACAAGAGAGGGAGAGTTGAATTATATTTTTTTAAAATTTAAATAAAAAGCCGAGTTTTTTTCCAATTCAAGATTTAACCAAAAAAAATGAATAAATAAGTAATTGAATAATCTAAATCAATTGCTAGATGAATTAAGCACTAATAAGAATAAATGGATCAAATGAACTAAGTAAAATTGAAGATTAGGGATAAGAAAGTGCAAACTCGATTTTTATATTAGTTTGACCTAAGATCACATTGATCCCCAACATCCACTCTCTCAATACTCCACTTGAGGTTCTGTTATAATCAACGAAACGATTACACGATATGATTAGCTTTCTGAGTGTTAATCACTCTGCTTGAGACATCCCCAAGTGTTGAAGCAAACCCTTACACGATTCAAGAATTGAAAAAGTAGAAAGATTACAAATAACAAGTTATAAAATGATTTGAGTATGGATCACTATTACAAGATTTAATACACTCTATGAAATAGGAAATTGAGAGTGAGTATCTTTGATTAGGCTTTGATTTCTTCAAAATTGTTCAAAGATTAGAAATAGGTTTGTAAACTTAATTCTTGCTTTGAATGATTAGGGGTATGATCATCCAAAGATTCTTCATGATAAAATGCTGATTTGACCCCTATTTATAGACCTTAATGGAGAATAGTCGTGTATAGACATTAATGCCCAATTAAACTAAATTAGCCTTAATATCTTACCACTATATTTAAAAAGGGTCCGGTGTGCTAGCACACCAACTTGGAGTGTTAGTACTTTAAGCAGTCACAAGGAAGACCAATTTTCTTTGACACCCGTCACACGTAGGGGGTGCTTGTACACCATAGTAGTGTGCCAGTGCTCCAAGCAGTCATAAGAAAGGCCAATTTTCTTTGACACCTATCACACCCAAAGGGGCGCCGCTGGTACCTCTTGGTGTGCCGGGACTCCACCTGCATCTAAAAATATTTTGCTATGATTTTTGTACCCATTTTTTAACTAAGTTTGATCATACAACTTTGTGAAATTTTCCTGAGACACTCGGTGAATAATTAGCTTAATAATTTGAGCATTAATCAATTTTATTATTTTTAATAATTATTTTATCAAAATTATTTCATAATTCGTGTCAATGGTATGGAAATGGTAAAAAAGAAAAATTGCACTGCCACTGTATAATAAAGCATTCAAGAAAAAATATAAAAATGAAAACAAGGACAAAAAAATACAAATATCTTTAATAATTAGATATAACAATTTAAAAAAAATTATTACATATAGTCCGTACAATGAACGGGTTTCACGCTAGCATATATAATTTCTTGTTACCCCATTGTTCAAGATTTTATTGCGTTATATTTATCAATTACTTATGCGTATTTCTTACCGTTGTGATTGAAAGTGAGTATTAGAGTAAATATGTATAAATTGGGACATTGTCCATAATCGACTAGAAAAAGGAAACATGTGTAATCACTTAATAATTATAAATAAAAACTATCTTCTATCTTTATACTTGTGGAATTATAAATATAATATAAGATCTAACCAGCGGTGATATTTATCATATTAAACATTTGTCTCTCTCTTTTATATTTCTGCCTTTATGTTGGTGTCTTTTATATTACTAGCTTCTGCATAACGTAATAATAAAAAACAAATATTTCAGCCAGCATAATTTGGTAACAAACCACATATACAGAATTAAAAAGGACAAATTTGAGGATATCTTAAGTCATTAGAAAAAAACAAATAATAAACATAAAAGTATAAATCTATGCATCACATGCACATATGATGGGCAGTTTCGGTAGTATTTGCATCAAACAAAATTTGTTACTTCAAATTAGATACTAAAAAAGTATCTAATTTGGACCAACAAGCCATAATTTGCAATCAAAACTTGGGGAAAATCTAAATCTCTTTTGTTTGCAGAGGTAATAGTCATAGACTTAATTTTGAAATCAATTAATTAATAAAAGGAGTTGCCTGCAATTTCGAAATAAACCAATTCATTGAATGGGAAAACCAATCCTATAAGATTCATTAAAAAAAAATTGTGATTGCCTTTATTTGCATTTCTATTTTCGAAAACACCTTTTTTTGGTATGACATTTTATATTTGTTCTAAATTTGAATATCATTCTTCTTTAAGAAACACATAAAAAAGGAGTTGCATATTAAATTGCCAATAATTAAACTTATGACTTATCCAATAGATATTCATCTTAATTACCTTTCTAAACATGACCAAAGGCATTAATAGAAAGGCCTAATTTCAATTTAATTTGAACATGTGTATAAAAGGGAGATGCATTTTATCTTTAATTAGAAAAGGCCTATTTTGCAATTTTTAGAAAGTAGTTCAAAGGCACTTAATAGAGATTAACGACACTAATATTTGTTGTGGTTAATTACGCATTAAATAATTTCAAAGGCATTTAATAAACATTTTAACAAAGTAAGATCGAAGGCACTTCATAATGTTTCTAGTTTGTCTATTTTTTCTCACTTGCGCAAGATTAACTATTTTAATAGATAATTTGGACAAAACAGAGTAATGATATGTTTAACAAAAAAAATATATATCATAATTTATTCAATATCTATAATTGTTGTGTATAATTGCACCAATGGGTCCTATAATTTCACTAGTAATTCTTTTGTGCTCCCGTTGTTTTATTTATAACAATAATAATTCTCAGAGTTTAAAAAATGAACAAACTTGACTCTCGAAGTTTAAGAACAACGATATATTTAGTAACTTTTATATTTTTTTCTCAATTCTACTCTAAAAGTGTGAATACCATAAAAAAAAATTTCCTTCTTTTTTTTCAAAACTTATGTTGTTATAAGCCATAGAATTACATTAACTTTTCATCCACTTAAAGGCTAAAAAATAATAAATAAATAAATTGTTAAATTGAAGAACATTAATGTATTAACTAACTTACACCACTACCAAAATATCATAGATTAAAATTAAAATTATATTTTAAAGTCCAAAATAATTTTTAAATAAAGATGGGTAACCTGATGCAAGTCATATAATTTTATCTTCATATATTCCTATAATTATTTTCTGCTTTTTTTTTAATCTCTTAAAAGAAAAGGTGGTAGTAGTTTATTTGCAAATTAATATTTTATGATCATTTATAAGAAAATAAATATTAATCATTCAGATAAGACTACCATAAATTTATCACAAAAAATTATAAAATTTAGGGATTGACATTATGACACTATCTTCAAGATTGATAACGAGAATATTACACAATTTTTTTTATTTCCTTATGTTATTTATATAATTAATTAGGATTATATTTTTAAGTAGTTTATTTACTATATAATTCATAATTTTGAATTGTTCAAAAGAATCATACTTAAATGATGTTTGTAATTAATATTTTATTGCACTTACTCCTGTGGCAGTTAAGAGTGTTTGTAATTAAATGATGTTTGTATTGGATAATTTTCTAGAAATTGTGTACATTGTATAGATTACTCAGTTTATTTGGCAACATTCATGTTTTGTAATGCATAAAAGTATAAAAAATTTGTCCGCCAACAAGAAAGAGGCCTCTAACACCGATTCCTATTTTGAATTACAAAATAGAATATGACAATAAAAAATTATAGAAATAATTGTGTAATCGCATATATCATATTATATTTCAATGCTTCAAAATTAGACCCCGAGCATTCACCAATTATAGGGTGTGAGAGAACTTTTTCCCTTCACATTGCCCAACATATATATTTTTTTTCATACTTAAATGCGAAACACTACATTTCTCGTAATACTTTTTCCTAATTTATATTTGTTCTAAATTTGAATATCATTCTTCTTTAAGAAACACATAAAAAAGGAGTTGCATATTAAATTGCCAATAATTATACTTATGACTTATACAATAGATATTCATCTTAAATACCTTTCTAAACATGACCAAAGGCATTAATAGAAAGGCTTAATTTCAACTTAATTTGAACATGTGTATAAAAGGGAGATGCATTTTCTCTTTAATTAGAAAAAGCCTATTTTGCAATTTTTAGAAAGTAGTTCAAAGGCACTTAATAGAGATTTGGAATTGTTGATCGAAAAAATTAACCACACTAATATTTGTTGTGGTTAATTATGCATTAAATGATTTCAAAGGCATTTAATAAACATTTTAACAAAGTAAGATCGAAGGCACTTCATAATGTTTCTAGTTTGTCTGTTTTTTCTCACATGTACAATATTAACTTTTTTAATGGATAATTTGGACAAAAAAGAGTAATGATATATTTAATAAAAAATATATATCACAATTTATTCAATATCTATAATTGCTGCGGATAATTGCACCAATGGGCCCTATAATTTCACTAGTAATTATTTTTTACTCCCATTATTTTACTTACAACAATAATAGTTCTCAAAATTTGAAAAATAAACAAGCTTAACTCTCAAAGTTTAAGAACAGCAAAATATTTAGTAACTTCTATATTTTTTTCTCAACTCTACTCTAAAGTGTGAATCCCATGAAAAAATAATTCCTTTTTTTCAAAACCTTTATTTTTATATGCCGTAGAAATACATTAACTTTTCACCCACTTAAAGGCTAAAAAATAATAAATAAATAATTTGTTAAATTTGAGAACATTAATGTATTAACTAACTTACACTACTAACAAAATATCATAGATTAAAATTAAAATTATATTTTAAAGTTCAAAATAGTTTTTAAATAAAGATGGGTAACCTGATGCAAGTCATGTAATTTTATCTTCATATATTCATATAATTATTTTCTAATTTTTTAATCCCCTAAAAAGAAAAGGTGGTAGCAGTTTATTTGTAAATTCATATTTTATGATCGTTCATAAGTAAATAAATATTAATCATTATGATAAAACTATCATAAATTATCACAAAAAATTATAAAATTTGGGGATCGACATTATGACACTATCTTCAAGATTGATAACAAGAATATTACACAAATTTTTTTTATTTCCTTATGTTATTTACATAATTAATTATGATTATATTTTTAATTAGTTTATTTAGTATTTATTCATAATTTTGAATTGGTCAAAAGAATCATTCTCCGGTATTGATAAAATGATAGAGATCGTGATTATATTTTTATTATAACATGAATGAGAGTTAGAAGTTAAAACATAAAAATCAAAAAATAATTTTCCTTCAAAAGTAAGAAAGCCAAATTATGACAATATGGAAAAAGACATTAACGTATGATTGTTGCAGTAATATTAAAGAAAGGAAGTATCTAAGAGTTCAAATTCATTTAATACAGATTTTGTATTGTGTTAAATTAAGAGTTAATATAAATAGCTATTAATGCTCATCCCGCGCAATTTACATAAAAAAAAATGAAATTTTAAAATTTTTAAATATTTACTAATATTATATTTTACCACTTATAGCCTATGCTGTCTCTATATAAAGAACCCTTTACTTGTTCACATATTCCTCAAAAGCTTCTATTTGAAAACAGCAAAGAAAAAGAAACCAAAAAATATGGAATCTATTTTCGAAATCGTCTCCCAAAATTGCGAAAAAACACCGCTAGACGGGGATACGCTAATAGAGATTCTCTCACACGTGCCGCTGATCGACCTCGTGCCCGCTTCCTGCGTGGCACGGGCATGGAAGCACTCCGCGTCTCTCTCGCTCCGCCACGTCAACCCCCTGAAGCCGTGGCTGATTGTCCATGTGCAGAACACTCGTACGAACGTTGTCAAAACACGCGCATATGACCCACGCTCGGACCTGTGGATGAAGAAAGAAAAATCTCAACCGTTGGATGCTGTTCTCCGATCGTCCAACTCGAATCTCCTCTATGCATTGTCCCCATCGAGGCTCTCCTTCTCGCTGGATCCGCTCCACCTGACGTGGCACCACGTGGATCCGCCAAAGGTATTATTAAGTTACTAAATCTACTTAAAACTCTTTTAAATTTTTTAATTTTTTTTTTTGTTCTTTTTTGTCATTACTATTTTCGATGGAATGGGGAAGCATATATATATATATATATATATATATAAATTTATAATTTGGCTTAAATATCTTGTTAAAATACAAATTTATTGGTAGAATAAAATTTTAATTATTTACATTACTCGCCAACAGGTATGGCGAGTGGACCCCATCGTTGCCGTAGTCGGCCGCTACGTTGTTGTCGCAAGCGGCTCCAACTTCTACGAGGAATCCCCACCAACTGTGGAGATGTACGATCTAGATTCCGCCACGTGGACCACTTGCGACCCAATGCCGGAGGTCCTCAAGGACTCCTCGTCACCCTTATGGTTATCGGCCTCCTCGGATGGCCACAAGCTCTATTTGACGGACAAACAATCTGGCGTGACGCACACATTCGACCCCAGCACCCAGGCCTGGTCTGGACCGTTCAATCTCCGCCCAGATCAAAACATTTTTTATTTCGTCACAACGTTCGTTAACGGCGGTCTGATCTTGATTGGCCTAATTGGGGATGCCGAAGAGGTGAAGGGACTAAAACTATGGAGAATCGACAACGAGAGGTTCGAAGAGATAGGAGAAATGCCAATGGGCCTTCTCAAGAAGCTCGCGCGAGAAAATTCTGCTCTTAATTATTCTATCGGAGTGTGTTCAGCTGGAAACTTTTTGTACATTTATAGTAATTCTTCGACTGCGGAGGAGGTTTACGTGTGCGAGCTTCGGGACGGCAGTTGCCGGTGGCGGAGCATACAAAATCCAACGGCAGCGGGCGAAAATGCGGTGATGGAAAGGATGGTGATTACGTGCTCGAAGGTTGGATTTGATGATGCGCGCAATGCTTCGAGGTCGGATAATGGAAGGTTTATTCCATTATTACTGTAAAAAGACAAATGTGGGATATTAGTATTTTCTTAATGGTGAAGTACAATTATTATTATTATTATTATTATTTTGGAACGATATGTGCTAAAAAAAGACTATGTGTTACGTTATTTATTTATCAACATGGCTTAGATAAACCACATTTAGTAATGTATGATTAAATAGTCATCCATCCTAATTTTGAAAGAAGCTTGAATTCATTGTTCCGAATTAAACAATTTTCTTAATGGTGTGGTGTAATAAGTCCATTGTTTTCGATCGGAATGATATTTTGTATTAACAGATTATAGATTGCAATATTTATTTAACAGCAGGACTTACATAAATCACGTTTATTTATTCAAAGTACATCCCTTTGTAAATCTATCGTTTTGCAACGGTTAATTTTCCGTTACAAATTTTGTCGATATTTTCGAGTTTTCTTGTAGTAACGATGTATCAATGTGACATATGGGTAGAAACTATTAATTAAGTCATAAATTAACATGGTTGTGAACGAGTTAAATGTTTAAGACGAAGCTGCAACCATAATATATATTTAAAGGATACGATTATAAACGAGTCTATCTTAAAGACAAAATGATAACTTCATCGAGTTATCACGTTACTTCTATAATTAATGAGAAAGACGATCGAAGAACAAAGATCAATTTCATACTATTTACGAGTTAGGAGTATACAATATACGAAAGTAAGGGGTTCAAATGAAAGACTAATCGTATATGTGTACGATCAATTTATCAATTTCGTCACTAAGAAAATAGGTTTAGTTTTGTCATGCAGTCTATATGGTTTTACAAGAAAATAACAAATAAATTATAACAATAATAAAAGAAAAGAAAAGGCTTGATCTTTTAATGATATTGTCACAACTATGCCTTAGCTTGATTAATTAATCTATAATTATGAATGTCCTCGGATTCATATCGGCAAAAGCTTTTACAGTATCATTATAATTTCAAAATTTTGAAATGAATTAAAAAAATCTTTTTTTTTTTTATGCTTTTTTGTTACGGAATATATAATTTTAACTTTAGTTGCGTGTTAAATATTTAATTAGTACATCCTAGTTTGTTCTTTGAACGAAAGCCATAAAGATAATTTTTATTTCATTGTTAGATTTGTACCACCAACAACCTTTGAACATGACAATCGATCGTTTTCATCCCAGACATATTAAATTGGACTTGGACCTTATTTAAAAATCAAAATCCATTATAAAAACAATTTCTTTGAAATTTATATTCTGTGCTAGTGGTTCGGTAGATCATTTTATAGCATCAATTCCACACCTACCGATGATTTTGACTTGTTACACAATTTTGTCCTCAAAATTCTCATTTTTTTAAGTCAGGTTCTGTTTGTAGTAAAAAGTAATTTCTTAAAAAATTATTTTTCATTAAAGATTTTCATGCAGATTTTTATTTTCTCATTTTCAGGATATTTGGAACCATACTGAAATTTTCTCATAAAATTTATGGAATAATTTTACTTGAATCTAAAAAATTTTAATTAAAATCTACAAAACAACTAGAACCATAATTATATAATTAACTCTCAGTCGTAAGAATTTTTCATAAAGTTGAATCTTGTTTTACAGCGTTAGCTTCGGATTTATCGAATAATTTTACTTGAATCTTTATTGCTTATTATTGTTTTGCTATTTTTTACTTTTATAAAATAGTTTCGCTTACAATTGCTACCGTTTAATCTTATTCATGTTAGGTTGGCTTTTAAACATAATTCAATTTATTGGGAAATTAGGAGAAATTTTGTCATAAAGTCATCCATGAGTATTTGGAAATATTTTATTTCCGATTTTGGTGGAAATTATTTTGCTCTATTATTACAAGAAACATTTTTCTAAAAATAAATTTTCTTGCGAGACAATCTTTCAGAAAATTATTTTCACGAAATATATTTTTTCGCAAAACTAACACAGCCTTAAAATAAATTTCAACTAAAGAAATTAAAATCTAAATTAATGGATCATAACATAGTAGTTTCATTACTAATTTATTGCCTTCATTGGTTTACATGTCAACTCTACACCGACTGAAAATTTGTTATGTGGGAACCAAAATATGTTATTATACAATAAATAAAAACTAAATAAATAAAGAATACTTGAGATTTGTTGATTTAGTACGTCAATGTAATTGTGTCTGACAATGCCAAAAAAATAATTATTTTCACTATATAATAGATGGATTTAATTATAGAAAGAGATATTTATATTAGAAGTAAATATATATAAAAACTACTAAAATACATCCCAAAAAATTCGCCCCTCGGGACCTCCACTTTGTTAATTTGCCCAGAGTTGGATCCACACGACAATAATACAGATTGGTGTACAGTATTTTCAGTCTCCACATTATCAATAAATATTATCCTCAAAATTCATAATTTTTTCACTTATATAAAATAGAAAAATAAAATAAAATAATCAAAAGAGATGGATCATAATTGTGTAGCTTCATTATTGTATTGTCATTATTATGTATTCATTTCTCTTGTCATTGTGTACACAAAAACCTCCTTGTGGTAATTGAATGGTCTGTTACAATATGATGTTGTGATAGCTCCTTTTGCCTTATTCAAATTATGTTTTTATTGGACCCATTTTCTACTTATCCATAAGGATTTAAATTGTATACTGTTTTTGCTTTACAGTTTTATACTGTTATTAAGATATATTATTTTTTTATTTATTTTAAAATAATAATAAATTTAAGTAATTTATAAAGATTGAAACATTATCTTTTAAAATTTATTTAGCATTAATTTATACAAATAATATTTCGTACAAAATCTGATACTAAAAAATATTATTTTTTTATCTCCAAAAAAATTTTGGAAAATACTAGTTTAATCTTTATAAATTATTTAAATTTATCACACTAATCATTATTAAAAAAAATTAAATAATAATATTTTTTACTAACAGTACAAAATCCATATTTTCTTGTGCCTCGGAAAAAAAAGGGGGCTAGATTGGTGGTTGAAATGGAACTAAAGGCTTATGTAGTTGCAATTAATTAAAAATTAATCAGTATTTATCTTCTCAGTTTTAAAATTAAATTTTCTTATTACTTTAACCTATAAAAATAAATAAATTTTAAATTAGATGCATCTAATTTTTTCGTGATTTTTTCATTTTTATTTTCTGGCTTGGATTTTATAAGGGAAAAATTATTTGAAGCAAGTTTTCCATGAAATTGTAATAAAAAAAAATAATGATATGTCAAATATGCAAATATGTATAAATATTATACTAAGAATTATATGGAAAGGTAATATCTCTTAGTCGTATATCTTATGGATCCATCCTATATTGGAAGAGAAGATCATTTTACAAGGAAAAAAAAAAAACATTTAAATATAACCTTCATAATAGGAGCACAAATACAAGAATCATAAAAAACAAACATTTAAATATAAAGAAAAAAGAAAATAGACATGCATCTAATCTCTAATTACAGTAACAATTCTGTATCAACTTTATATTGAACTAATATCATTATTATAAGAAAGACAAAATTTATTTAATTATTATTAAAATATAAATACTTTTAGTGATATTGCACACGTAGTCCCTCTACTTTCTCCATTTACCCGCATGCACCTCAAATTTTATGTTCATTGCAAATTTAACCATGCGCTGAGTTTGTACATTTATTCACTCAGTTTTGGCATCTTTGATTTCTAGGATTAATTGATTATTATGTCTATCACGCTTGAAATTGATATGATTCGCATAATTTAGTGCGCCACGGATAATATAAGCCTCGTTTAGCAAGACAAACACAAATTTACGATAAAGCTGTTGATCGAATTTTGCCAATATACCTGTTTCGATTCCCAATTAAACATGCCCGAACACTTTTCAGCGTATGCAAATCTCTCAAACTCGTTGGCAATAAACGGAAGAGGCGAGAGAGTAATTATTTTTATCAACAGACACGACAAATAGGATGTCTAGGGATATTCCAAATACCAAGCTGGCCCTTAATCGTCTTCTCTCAATTATTGTAATTTGGAACATTAATATATATTACCTCTTCGGAAAAATAACATAAAGAACAAGAAGATGGTAGCAACAAAGAAGTATAGACAAAAAAAAAAAAAACTAAAAAAAAAAAAAAAAAAAAAAAAATTACACTACTTTTAATTAAACAAAAATAAATGGTCCAAAGAAGTTGTTAAACTGCTTAGTGCTTACCAAATGATCCCCACCTTAATTTCCTTAATATATGTCACTATTTAATTTCTTCCCCATTATAAAGATCCCTTTTGCCATATTCTTTCCTACTCGAAAACTTCTCATTCAAAAAATCAACAAATAAAATTATTAACTTTTTTTTTTTCAAATAAAGTACAAAAAAAAAAAATCAAATTAAACCATTTTAGAGATGTTTTCCAAGAGTGGTAATGAGGAGCCACTTCAAAGAGATGGTGTTGGAGGCCATTTTTTCGCGCGTGCTGCTCATAGACCTGGCGCCCGCCTCCCGTGCGTCGAAGGTGTGGAACTGAGCCGTGTTCTCCTCTCTCCGCCACCTCAACGAGCCGAAGCCGTGGCTCATCATCCACACGCAAAGTTCCCGATCACACACCGCAACCACCATGCGCAAGTATGACCCACGCTCTGACATTTGGATCAATATAGAATCACGGCCATCGATCAAGCATGACACCGCCGTCTGATCCTCTCACCCCAATCTCATCTACACGCTTTCGCCCTCGAAGCTGTGCATCTCGCTGGACCCGCTTCATCTGACTTGGCATCGCGTGGACCCACCAAAGGCATGCTTAAATCGTTAAATATAACAACCAAGCCGTTAGTAGGGACAACTTTTTAAAAATTTATATTATTCTTCGAACGGGTAGGCCGCCACATCATCATTGCTGGCGGAACCGATAACTTCGAGGCGGGCCCACTCTCTGTCGAGATGTACGACCAGGATTCCGACACGTGAACCACCTGCGAGTCCTTGCCGGCAGTATTCAAGAACTCTTCCGCATCCACATGGATATCGACTGCCATGGACGGTTATAAGCCCTTCGCGATGGATAAACATTCCGGTGTGATGCACATATTCAATCCTAACACCGAGGGCTGGTCTGGACCGTCCGATCTCCGTCCGGACCCAAACATTTTCCACTCCGAAATTGCATTTGTCAATGACCGTTTGATATTGATTGGGCTAATTGAAGATACCGATGATGTGATGGGGCTAAAATTATGGAGAGCGAACTACAAGAGGTTCGAAGAGGTGGTAGAGATTCCAAGGGGGCTTCTCGAGAAGCTCGGGACGAAAATTTCTAGGCTCTCTCCCATCGGGGTGTGTTCAGCTGAAAACTTTTTATACCTATATAGTAATTCTTTTGCAGCAGAGGAACCAGTGGTTTGTGAGTTTATCGGAGGCTATCGAGAATGCGGTGGCAACAGAGGGAGTGGTGTTTGCGTGCTCGAAGGTCGGATTTGATGGCGTGGGAAATGCGATGGGGTCGGACAAGAGGAGGTTTACCCGTTTACCGAAATGAAGTGTCAAAGTGAAGCTAATGGACACGTTTGAAAAGTGCTTTTCCATTATAGTGCGTAATTTTAAATTTCTTTTAGCGAAATGTCACGTTTGAAAAGTGCTTTTTGTAATGGGGGGAAATATGGTGCGTGGCAATTAATAACAGAAAATGTTGCCATACAGATTTGATTTGGTTTTATTTATTACCGTCATTTATTGTTGTTCGCATAACATTCTTATTTATTCATCAATTAAATTTTTTTGCCAACTTGACTTATTTTGATTTAAAAAAATCAACAAGAATTCTGTGATTTGACACCATAAACTTCGGTGATGCTAGTAAAAGATTACAATTTTTTCAAATAAATAATTCGAAAGAGTAACACGTAATCAAGGCCCCACTCTATTGTTTTTTCATTTCCCTTGTCCTTGTCTACACCAAACACCAAACATGATGTTTGTTGCATGAAACATATATCTTGATGGTTATATCCATTTGCAATTGCGCAATATTTCAAAAAAAAATATATAATAAAAAAATATATATATATACACACACACTAATCATTAACTTCCGAAAAAATTAATAATAATAATGAATGTATCAGGTTCGTTTATTTTAAGTTGGTATTATAATAAGCATTGAAATAAACTACATATAAGTGACAAGTGGAGTAGGCCCTTTTATGTCCAAAATAGGAGTAATATAAATTCGCTTACGATCTATCTCACCAAAATCTTTCACAAAGGATTGTACTCGTTTTCGCTCTTAGTTATAAAACTTTAATTGGAGATCTTTTTAATTTTGACGATAACACCCTCTCACGCTCGCGACGGAGTGACTTAATCACACAAGGACATGAAAATTCTTGACATGTTTGGCCCTTATTTTGAGAACCAACTTACATACAATATAACTTTTTCTTATATTAGTAGAAATTTAATCGTGATCATACATTCTTAATAAAAATAATATGAACTATTGATTAAAATATTACAAAAATGGTATTGGTTTTCCAACATAATTTTCTAGTGGTTTTTAGTGTAATTGTAAAATAGTATTCTTGTATTGATGCAAGAATTATATTTGCTAAAATGCAACAAAGCGGTATGTTTTTATTTTATTTTTTTATTAAGAATACCATTAATCAATTAAATTAAAAAACACTTACAAAAATTGTGCAGTAAAATCATTATTACTTTTTATTTTTGAAACTAATTTAATCATTGAATCATCACTCATAACAAATGTGTAGCCGTGATCCAATCTTGTATTAATACAAGAATAATTATTCTTGTATGGATTTGAAGTCCAATAGTAGTCATTCATAAACCATTTAAAATATTCTTTTGTTGTTGGGTTAGTTAAATGCACAAGACTTAAAGGTATTCTTGTATTAAAAGATTCTATTAGGTTAGTTGAATGCACAAGACTTCAAATATTCTTGCATTAATACAAAGAATAACATTTAATCTGTGTACTGAAAACCGCCTCATAAAATTATATTACAAATTTAATACCACTTTTCAAAATTTTAACCGATTTTAATTAATAATTTATAATATTCTTATAAAAAATGTATATCCTTGTTTTAATATTATAGTTTTTTTTTTTCCTGAATGGGAGTTGGCTAATGAATATTTAGAAAAATCTTCACCAACGAAAATGGGGTGTCCAATCAATATCCACCATGTATTCAACATTGACATTAATCATCAACCTTATCCTGAAATTCGGTACACCCAAAAGTAGAAAAAGAATCTGTCAAAAATTAAAATAAGTGATTTCAAAGAGATAAAAATTATGATGGATGAGCAATTCTCAATTATGGGCCCTACAAGACCCGTAGGTACAGAAAAATAAAAAAAAAGTAACTCATTTTGACAAATATGGTAACTTTGTGTTAAAATATAGTAACTTCCTTTGTATAATATAGTAATTATATTAATTTTAATACTTTCAATTGAAATAAATACTGCATTTAACATATTACAATTGTTTTATAAGAAGTTGTATGATATAAAATGTTAGTTTTTAAAAAAAGATTGAATACAATATGATTACTATATTGTAGAAGAAAGTTACTAT
>MKEJ01045524.1:0-12547 GCA_001753735.1 Embelia ribes | reverse complement strand
TTTCTTTTCCCTTTTTTTTTCTTATGACAAAAGTCCTACCAACCAACCATATAATGTCAAATATTGGAAGACCTAATAGCATTCACATCAATTCTCCTCATTTAATTTCTAAATCACATTTTAAATAAGGTTTTAAATATCGTTCGTTACCATTACGTATCGCTATTACATAACGGTTTCGGCCTATGCCGCCAACATTACCGTTACTGTTATGCTAAAAAAAAATTTGTAAGATGAAAAAAATTCATGAATCTGATCTCCGCTACTGTTACGCTACAGCCGTTACGGTCCGAAACTATTACACCGCTACCATTACCGTTACAATAACCGCCACCATTATTTAAAACCTTAATTTTACAAAAATTAGTTTTTAACATGAATCAGTATTTTATAAATTGTATACACTCGTATTTGTATAAATTTCTTAAAAATTATTGAAATAATCACTAAATTTTGAATGGGGTTTTATTATTATTTTGGAAAAAAATATTTTTTAATCGAGAAAGGGTAACTCGTGATTTCCCCTCCCGTACCATTATCCTGTGATTTACGGTGGAACATTTCCGGTTCAAGATTTCTCATCTGAGAAACTTAATGCGAGAAATCTTTTATATGGAACTTAAAGAGAGAGAAAAAAAGGTGCATATACAGATAGACAGCTTGGTGGATACTGTGATGATAAATTCAAGGCAACATGTAATTTAAAAGCACATTTCTAAAACTAACAACAAACAAAATGGGAAAAAATCAAGCTAATAAATAAATAATTCCTTAAGAATGCCAGATCTGCGCAAAATGACAACAAATGACACCACAAAATAATAAAAACATGATGCTTTTGTACCAATTAGGACCTAAATCAGCAAAAATACGAAATAATATAACACAAAGTGACATGAAATTGTTGATAAAATACAATGGAGAATAAATATAATTCTTACACAATATTCGACCATAAATGGAGATTCAAACAAAGAGAGATTGGAATAGACTTACAGTGTGTTTTAGAGCTAGAAGAAACCGAAGATTTGCTTTTTTGTTTTTGTTTTTGTTTTTTTGTTTTGTGTGTGTGTTTTGTTTATTAAATGGTTTATCAGTTACTTAATGGAAACAGAGCAGTGAAGAAGAGAGAGAGAGAAACAGAGAGATGGATCTGAAAGAGGGGAGGGAGGTGGGTATTTATAGGGTGTGCCCAACAACACTACCCCACCACTGAATCTATTTTGTCTCACATCTTTTTTTTATGAGCAATCTCGCATATTATTTGACCATGTGGAGTCTCACCTATTATTATTTAATAAAAGAAAATGTGAATAATAGATTTCTTTCTAAAACATTTGGTGCAATATATTTCTATTTAAAGATATTGCCGAAGAACTATATGAAGAACTAAATAAGAGAAATGCCAACGTGAAAAACTATAGTTACCAGAATGTACATTTGGAACCATAGTTACCAAGAAACACAATTTTATGTGATAGACTCATTTCTCCCGTAAATTATTTCCAAACAAAAATTATGTATTTTCATAATTTTTATCAAAAATTCGCTTGAGAAACATTTCATTCATATGAGAAAATTAGCTAAAATAAATTATTTTTATTATTTTGTAAATATAATTATATTATTTACATATAGCTGAAAGTATTTTACATGTAAATATTTGAAAATAATTGTAATTACATATAAAATTTCACATATCTTATCAATTTTCTTGCAGAGTCATATACACAAGTGGACTAAGAATGGGGCCATGCGCCCTTCGATTGCCGAAATTCTTCCAAAATATTTATAGAAAATTGGAAAAAAATTATTTTGTCCTCATATGACTTTCCTAAAAAAATTATCTATAACCCCTTATATAATTCATGTCAATTTTGCTCCTCCTTACCAAATTAAGTTGCTCTTTCTCTCACTACCTATTTCTCTTTCCATGTGGGCAAATGGCTTTGAACAAATGATAATTATTTTTCCTACTCTCCCAACTCTACTCGTGATTAGGATTTTGTATTTACTGTTATTTGCATCAAAATATTATAAACATAAGATTTTTTTTTTCATCATAAGTAAGAAAATTAAATTCTTATTCATACCTTTTTCCCAAATTAAGCAAATCTTAAGATTTTTCACTCAACTAATCAAACCCACATATAAAGAATTAGATAAGAAACATTTTCCCTTTATATATAAATATATATACAAGCGCCTTAAACTAAATATGATGAAAATCCAAATTAAGAATATTAGAGAAAACATAAGAAATAAGAAATGGAGATGAACAAATATTGATGAAATGTTAAATGTCGAAGTTACCTCAACTAATTGAATCAAATTGGTTGTTTTAGATGAGAGAGAGAAATAGACAGAGAGTTAGGATTAAGGGAGTCAACATTACTCTATAATGAGGTTAGGGATAGAAAAATGGTAGTTTTACCAATAAATATTAATAAGTTGACTTTAATTAATATAACTCTAACAAAAGGACAATTCGGGCATCTGTCCTAAAACGAAGGAGGTAATACGAAGAATATCGTAGATGAGGTTAGGGATAGAAAAATGGTACTATTGCCAATAAATATTAATAAGTTGACCTTAATTAATATACCTATAACAAAAGGACAATTCGGGCATTTGTCCTAAGGATGGGAGGCTGGGGGGGCTAATACGAAGCATATCGTAAGTGAGGGAAGTTAAGTGGAACATGGTGGTATATGAGAGGGTTAAAATGAAATTTACCCATACTATAATTTAGTTATTAATAATATTGACACTTGCCCTTTTTCCTATATTTCAAATGGCTTGATTTACATTTTTGTTTTCCAAAATATTTGCTATTTTCGTTTTTTATTTCGGCAACTATGCTTGGAACGGCGAGCCGAAGAACATTATACACATTTTAAAACATAAAATTTGTGTTTATAGTTTTGTCTGCGATGAAGTTGGAAATCTACAATTTTATTAAATTGTGTTTTAAAAATTTCCATTTTTTGTTGAAAGTAAAGTGGAAACAACTCAACAACAGTGCAGTTTTCCCCCCAACTCAATATGAATTACTCTAGTCTTTGAACCATTGACCTCCCATTTGAACATTTTGCATTTTTATATTTGAATATTAATTCTTGAAATTTACAGATCTTATTAAAATCACCAATAATACATCTAGTTGTTCCTTTTTCACTTTTGGTAATATATTTAATATTTGGATTTAGATTTTATATATGTAAGTACGTATAATTTTTTTTATAAATTACCATTCAAAATATGGTACATAGTATTTACGTACATCCATCTTTTTTAAAAGATTATGGAGAGATTCATACAAGTCCAATGTGACATATTTTAAATAATAATATATAAGAATGTGCTACATATACAATCTTCATCTTGTGTTTTTCTACTGAATACCTAATTGATTTTTTCATGAAAGTGCATAAAATAAATTGTTTCACGGAAAGGACTGAAATAAAATAAATGAATGCAAACAAATTTGGAGAATACTACGGATCACTGTGGAATTGAAAAACTCATTTTTAATTTAATTTGATAATAATACACGGATAGAGGTGTGGATTTGTTGCAAAGCGTGCCCCACGTGGCGTGATCCATGGCCCACGCGACAATAGTAACGTTTTAATAAAAACCAAATAAAAGTCAACTGTTTCATTAATTAATTATTACGGTAATTAATAGGGATCCAAATTTTTAATAAGACAAACTATTTAGTAGCTCCTTTAACTTTTACCTAATAGCATATATCACCTCTAAACTTTTATTTTTTAACTATTAAGCCCCCCATTCTCGTTTGTCGTCAGAATCGTCTGCCCTTCTTAACACAAGCAACGTGACGTTAAAATGATGACCAAAAGTTTAGTAAAAAGTTGACTTCTTGGAATTTATTTATATACTCTTCTCTGAAAAGGTAAATGTAAATGTTTTAAAATAATTTTTTTAAAAAAATAATAATAATTGAGCTATATATCATATTAATATAAAAGTTAAATTATCTGTTATTTTCAATTTAATCGTGACAAGTGACTATATAATACTTTGACAAGTGACAATTTAGCCTTTAGACACATGGCCCCATAATTTTAGCAATTAAAATCTAGGGAAAAAATATTTTTATCAATAAAGTAATCACATCCAACAAATTGATCGCCATCAATATTTAAAATATTATCATAATTAATATTAACTTTCTAGAAATATTATTCCCATTAAAATAAAAAAAACATCATAATAGATATTTTTTTTAAAAAAAAATACTATTATAGTATGAATGCCACCAAACCTGAAATCATAAACCAAATGATAAAGAAAATAAAAAATAAAGCATGACATATAATTTTTTTAATCAAAAATAATTTTATGAAAAATCATTTTTAATAGAACTCATGAGAATTGCATTCCACCAAATTTAAATTTCTTGAAAATTTTTATTAAATTATATAATTTTATATAGAAAATTACATTATTATAGTGTAATTGTCATCAATCAATAATCCTAAAATAAAGAATGAAAAAAAATGAAAATAGAACATGTCATATATCTTTTTAATTAAAAATAATACATAAAAAATCAAAACTAATAAAATTTATGAAAATAAAATCCCGCCAAATCTAAATTTCTTGAATACAAAAAATTATTAAATTACATTATTTTATTTGAAAATTTTACCATTAGAGAATTGCGGAGGTCCGCTCACGCTCCAAATTCGAGAATTGGCGAGTTTTGGGTGAATTCGGGCACAATTCTCGAAATGATGGGTGCAAGTGCATTAATTACTCAAATAAGGGAGCGAATTGGTAATTATGGGTAAATTTTGAAAGACCAAACACCGCAGGTCCAGATTTATCTCGGCTCCATTTTGTGGGCCCAACTTTAACTTGGCCTTTATGCTGAGTTAAAAAGAAATATATCCATGACTACATGGCCTTTAACTTCATAGAAAAAATTTCCTTTCATTTTATTTATGTTACTAAAATATTGTGAAAGTCTACCTCAAAATGCAATGTTATGCTAGTAATAATTTTGTGATAATAAAATTGTAAGTAATTACAGTTAAGTTCATGTATGAAAAACATCAATACATTTTTCTAAATGTGGATATTCTAGATAAATAACTGTAATTCATTTTATTTTAAATTTTTTTTTATAAAAATGTCAATTTTTTAGTTTTTTTAAATATATTCAGAGATTATAAAGTATAATAAACTTACAAGTATAAAAATGAAGAACGTAGAAATTACTATCAAGTCATTAGTAGTATTTGACCTTAATAAATTAAATTTTTTTAAATATTAGACGTTCTCGAATTCAAAGCTTTGACTATTGAATGCTCTCATGCTTTGGCTCCCGCTCCTGATCCCGCTTTGCGCTTCGATAACCTAGCGCTAAACCTAATCTTCTTTAAAATATATAAACAAAAAGTTATACACACAAATAAAAAAACCGACTCTGTGCATTAGAACAAAATAATAAAAATAATACTTTAAAAAGAGAAAAAAAAAACTATTTATGTTATAGAGTTCTATAAAATTTTCCATGTAACTATTTTTATCTATTTATTACAAAGGTTTGCATAATTAATTTATATGTGTCGCATTATTTGTAGAATTTTAGAAAATAAATTTATCAGAACACAACTTCATCAAATCTAAACTTATTGAAAAATGAAACATATTAAAATTATGTTATATTATTTGAAATTATTAGCATAATATAATTCCTTTAGACTTAATTTTCTTGAAAATATATGCAAACAAGCTTTAAATATATATTGAAATTGACTATGTACATTGTTGCATTATATATTTTATTTGAAAATATGATCATAATAATTTACTAAATGTAATTTTGTTCTAAAATAAATATAACATAAACCATAATATACTTTCAATTGGAATAAAAGGATTAATATTACAATTAACAAAAAGATTAAAATTATCTATGTTGGAATATTATGTCTTTATTATGTCAATGTCAGCTTTTTGGTAAAAAATTGATATATTATGAAAATTTTATTATAATTTTTTAATAGATTTTTTTAATGTAAAATTCATATATTAAATTCTTGATATTTGAGTAAAGTACGTACAATAATTTTTTAAAATTGTTATGAAAAGAGTGAAAAAGAAAAATTACAGTACCACTATATAGTAAATCAATTAAAAATAAATATAATACTGAAGATAATAAAAAAAAGGTATAAAATAATATGATTTACAGTTAGATTCAATAATTTTAAAATGAATAATTTTATGCAATATGTGTAACGTATTGGCTACAAAGTAGTTATATAAAAGTTGAGGTTTAAGTTATTTTCACTTTAATTCGGACAAGTTTCACTCCATATATTGAACATGTGGACGATATTACCACTCTAATTATAACAAATGTCATTCCATCTTACCAACATTTGTATATATTTATTTATTTAAATAAGTGCTTCTAGTATAAATACTTATCTTAATTGTAATCCTATCTCAATACTCTCTCCGTTTTAAAGTAAGTGTCGTTTAAAATTGATATACACGAATAAGAGGATCGTTAAATAGTCTCAATTTTAGTAAAGAAAAATTACATTTTATCCGAATACCCTTTATTAAATGCTTGATTTGTGTGAAGTGGTCGAAAATTTAATAGGTATAACATGGGTAAAATGGTAAAAATAAAAAGACACTTAATATGAAACAAGAAAATTTCTCTAAAATGACTTTTATTTTAAAACGGAGGGAGTATTAACTGATTATCATTTAATGCCATGATATAGGGGAAATTTGTGTTGGAAAGTGAGTGGAAATGAGTGAAATAGGAGCACAAATGTTTGTAATCATCAATTTAGTAGGCATTTAAATGCCCAACTATGTGCCATGGGGAAAAGGTGTATTAGCAAAGGAGTTTCAAACATCATTTCTTGTTTATTAAATAGGTGGTACCGGCTAATGGAAATTCTTATGTTCAGCAGACATTTTTAGCACTGAAGTCAGATCCATTAAAAACTAGGATAGATTTAGTCTACAAGCAAGCGAATGATCATGCCGCATTGGTGAATGCATATGGGTCTTATGCGAGGAAGCTCAAGCTCGAGAGCTCTAGGCAACTCCAGATATTTGATGATCTGGCGGGGAAATTCTCTGAGCTTGTCTCGAAACCTAATTATCAGGTGGCATTGTTCGAGTCTGATGGGGTCAATGAGGACGTACTGAGGCAGTTTGAGAAGGAGGTTAAGGATAAAGTTAAACTTGCTAGGTTGATCATTGCTGAAGCTAAAGAATCATACGACAATCAGTTGAAGATTCAAAAGTTGAAGGACACTATATTTGCAGTTAATGAGTTGCTCACCAAGGCAAAGAAAAATGGTGCATTCGCTAGTTTAATTTCTGCCAAATCTACTCCTAAAAGTTTGCATTGTCTTGCGATGCGGTTGATGGAGGAAAGAATTGCTCATCCTGAGAAATATAGAGATGATGATCCTAAGCCTGAGTTTGTGGACCCGGCGTTGTACCATTATGCTATATTTTCAGATAATGTGATTGCGGTCTCTGTTGTAATAAATTCTGTCGTTAAAAACGCCCATGAGCCTTGGAAACATGCTTTCCATATTGTAACTGATAAGATGATCCTTGCAGCAATGAAGGTATGGTTTAGGAGGCGGCCTGTGGAAGGAGGTGCTCATGTTGAGATTAAATCTGTTGAAGAATTTACCTTTTTGAACTCCCCTCACGTACCCATTCTTCGACAACTTGAATCTGCAAAGATGCAAAAGTTTTCCTTTGACAATAGGGCTGAGAATGCTACTATAGATTCTAGTAACCTGAAATTTAGAAATCCCAAGTACGTGTCAGTGTTGAATCACCTCAGGTTCTACTTGCCAGAGATGTACCCGAATCTAAACCGGATACTTTTCCTTGATGATGATGTTGTAGTTCAGAAAGATCTAACGGCATTGTGGAAAATTGATATGAGTGGGAAAGTTAATGGCGCTGTTGAGACATGCTTTGGATCATTCCACCGCTATGCTCAGTATTTAAATTTCTCCCATCCTCTTATTAGGGAAAAGTTTAATCCCAAAGCTTGTGCCTGGGCTTATGGGATGAACATATTTGACCTTGATGCTTGGAGGCATGAGAAATGCACCGATCAATATCATTATTGGCAGAACTTGGTGAGTGACTTGTACTTCCAGAATTGATGATGTTTTTTTCTTTTTCTTAGAGCTTCTTTGCATTTGGCTTTAAGCATAGCTTTTACCCTATAAGTTGGTAGGCATTTGTATGATCAGCTTTAAAAATATGAGTTTTTTCCTTTTCTGGCGGTGAAAAGCTAGAAGATTGAAGCAGGATTTGTAGCTTTTCTCTGAATTATAAAAAGCTGGAGTCATCCTAAATGCTACAAGAAACAATCACTAATTTTCATGAGAAGTTTTCTTTGACATGCTCTTGTTCTTATTCCAGAACGAAGACCACACACTATGGAAATTGGGGACAGTGCCACCTGGCCTGTTAACTTTTTACTCAACAACAAAATCTTTGGACAAATCATGGCATGTGCTCGGACTTGGGTACAATCCCAGTGTGAGCATGGACGAGATAAACAATGCTGCTGTTATTCATTTCAACGGGAACATGAAGCCTTGGCTCGACATTGCTCTGAATCAGTTCAAGCATCTGTGGACTAAATATGTTGACTATGAAATGGAATTTGTGCAAACGTGCAATTTCGGCCTCTAGTTTTACTGATATTGCTGCTTCACAAGTAGTAACAAGAAGAATGAGTTGCTATCGCTGTCCCTGTTAGTTCACGTTCATTTACGAGTTTTTTGAAATGTCATAGTTAGTTGTAACGTCCGGGCAAAGCTTTATCATTTGAAAGATCTCTCGTTTTTTTTTTTAATTAGCTTTTACTGCTGATATACAAGTTGTCAACAAGCCAACATCATTCTTTTGTACCAGATCTTGTTGTAATAGATGGATAGACCGACTGAGATATGGCAATATCTGTTTAGTGATTTGATCAGAAACCGAGTGGAGCAGTTTCACAATTTTGATCTGCTACTCTTTTTTCCTGTATTTCATTTTATCAATTTCAATTTAATAAGGTAATATCTATTTAATTCCCGAATTTTATTGTTAGTCTGTTTTATTCTATCGTGGCCTTCACGGAATGGCATCTAGACTCCCTGGAAGTGTGCGATGGTACCTCTGCGAGATTATGGCGAGATAATTTATTCATTCGTTCTTCAGTAATTTTGCAATTTGTTGAAGGGTGTCGTTGATTTCTCTACTATTTTTTACTTTGCAGAAAATTTTGTTTATTTAGTAAAGCAGCTGATAGAATATAGTGAAAATGACACATTTGAATAGGTAAAAATGTTAAACAAGATTGTAAAAAACAAAACAAAAATACACAAATCAGGCCAGACAAAGGAATGGAAAAGTAATTTTAAAACATCAGGGGTGTAAGAGTAATTCACATGTAATTTTCATTTCCAGCTTACAAGGGCTCATTTGCTTGCGTGTTTAATGTAACAAACAAAATATACAATTTTAATCCGGAAAACATATAATTTAGCTAGTACTTATATTTTTTACAGATGCATTTGATAATAAATGTGAATAATAATACTTATTTGAGATTAAGAGACCAAATAGAACTGTTTTAAAACCACGAGGACTATTCATAAAATTCATCAAATATTCACCATTGGGTGGTCGATTCGAATTTACAAAGTATCAGAAGAAGAAGATGCTATTGGCAGTGTTGATTGCGAATTCTGAAGGCAACATACCCGTCAAAAGGCAAAAAATGGTAATTGATTGGACCTTTAATATGTACTTTACCGTGTACTGAAACGTGTATTGAGGTTTATATACAAATATGTAAGAGATCTGCGGGTATACCGATTAGAATTTGTGAGAATATATATATGAGACAGGAAAGGAGAGCCAAAAATTAGACCTCTAAAATATATTTATGCAAGTGATAAAAAAAGATACGTATACTAGAAAAATAGTTGAGAAAATTGACTCGGATAAAAACGAGCTGCGTAAGAAAATTCACGTTAATGACCGACGTGATATTTTATTTTGGTAGTACATAGCTAACTAGAATTTGGACTAAGGCTTGGTGGTGGTCATTCTCGCAAGGGCCCAAAATGCAATTGAGTATTGCTTGATTAGTTATGGACACTAATTAGATTATCTTATGTAAAAAATCAAGGCAAAAAGAATTTATCTTTCTCTTCTACCCTCACAATTCATGAGTGAGAATCTTAAACTTATTTTGTTTGATGAGTTTGAAACAATATTTGTTTAACTAGTTTGTGGATAATTGTTTCTTTTGCGATTTCATGCTGACCTCAATACTGCGCTATAAGGTTATGATAGTAATTTGGGCTTGCATAGTTGCTTTATTGAATTAATTTTTTTTTATAAATAAAAGTAATTGCCATTGGCTAACTTTGAGTTTATTCTTCTTGGCCTTTCGTTCTATCATGGGCATCTATGGCTGTTCAAATACAACATATGGAAATTGTTATATATCTTTCTTTGATTTAGTTTTGGGAACATCTTGTATGCTTCTTTAGATTCCATTAACTAAGGAGTCAGGAGTCAATTATGATCTTTCTTTGCTTGTTCTGTTTTAATAAACCAAGGGCATGTTGAGTTCTGTTTAAAAAAGCTTGCATGCTTAAAGTAGGCTGATTTAAATTTATGTGGCGCTGAAAGTTTAATGGAGTTCCAGCCGAGGAGCGTCTGCATTGGCGTTTATTTTTGGTGAAGTTGGGAGCTGATAATCTTAGAGGTGTAAAGAGTTAAGAGCTCCTAGTTGCTTGCCACAAGTATGCTTTATCATTTCAAAGACCCATGGTTTAGGTTGTTTGATGAGTTTGACTACAATGATCATTCCTTGGTGGTTACTTTTAGTGGAGTAAAATCTGGGATGAAGAAATAAAAGAAAATATAGTTGTTGTAAATTGATCTGTTTCATCTGTTTTAAGTACTCTTTACTGCACATGCTTGATTATTTGTTTCTCTTTTCCAGATCAGTTTATGTTGTTTACAATGTGCTTGGGGATGCAAGTGTTTTTGTTGTCGGCAAGGATGAATATGATGAGCTTGCTTGAAAGTATACTATTCTGTCATAGTTCATTATTTCTTCTTGGATTAGAGAAGGAGCAACTTGATAATTTGATAAAATGATGGCATTGTTTTCCTGTTTTACTAAGTTCTTTTCGTTGAATTTTCTTTCTCGGTATTACTATTGTACTCTCCAATAATGCTTCTTTCCTTCGTTGTCAATGCAGCTGTGAAGGATGCATGTGCGAAACTTCCGAGGGAACAGCTTTTCTTGGACAAGTACTGGAAAATCTGTCTTTGCTTGGATGAGATTGTCTGGAAGGTAAGATATGCTTCAACATAATTAAATTTATTTATTTTTTTTTATGATTGGGCTGCCTTTGATCAATTTGAGAGCTAGGAACTTGTTGCCAGTTCCACTTTCACAACAAAATCATATTCCAAATTTGAAGGTAACAAGAGGCCCTGTGTAATACAGTTAGCCGACTGAGAGACTGGACCATAGAATTGATTGATACAGTAGACAAGCATCAAAGAGACTTGGGTTCACAGTTTACAAAACTTATTTTCTAGAATACAAGCAGCCACAGCCTTACTCGGATCCAAGTTTAGAGCAGATTTCTGTTTAAAACTTATAAAATTTTGTAAAATAGCATATGTCTTTGTCACTCTGGTCAACCTTTTTGATAACAGCATGAGCTTCACGCAGCGGTGTAGAAAGTTTCCATCAATTCAAGTGTCTTATACATTAACTTAACGCGTATCATGTACCCCGTACCATTATGAATAACAAGAAGTTCTATTAGCATATATGGGGGAAAGAAGTGTGGGTTTCTTAAATTTTTCCCTTTGTTGCCTTTTTTCTTCCTATGCTAATGATTTCGTCCTCTCTCTGGACTACAAAGGGGTTGCTGGAGAACACGGACAAGGAGAGAATCAAAAGATTCGTACGGTTGAAACCTCCGATTGATTTCTGGACAGGCAGAGGTCCGGTATACATGGATGTAGCATTTTAGAAACTTGTGCTCTGGGCCATGGTGATTATAGATGGAAATCTTCTATTCATATAGATGCCTTTTATTTTGTTTGACGATAGTTATTTCCGTGTAAATCCCTACACTCGTATGTCAAAACAAGGATGGTGATTTGAATTTTATTTCGGTTGGAATTGTTGGATTTACAATTATGAAGCCTGATACATTTGTTTTTTCTCGTTTGCATCTATATATTGGAATCACTATATCATTGTCTTCTGTGGTGCATGCGGGATCTTTTGAACGGGGAAGAACTGAAGTTCTTATACTTTAGTGCATCTGCATCCAGCACCCGCTCTGATTTTATAATTGGATGAAATTTTATTCTCCTAATAAGGTTTGTTGGAATACTACCAAAAGTTGTCAACAAAACACATATTGAATTTATGAAAATTATTTTATCATAGGAGTCTTTCATTACTCAAATTTTA
>MKEJ01045520.1:0-15565 GCA_001753735.1 Embelia ribes | reverse complement strand
CTACCTCTATTTTAGAGTTTGAAGTGTATATATTAAAATTTAGAGAGTTAAAAATAGGTAAACTGGTGGAATGCCCTAATCAATGACAAAACATTATCCTAATTTCTACCTCTATTTTAGAGTTTGAAGTATATATATTAAAATTTAGAGAGTTAAAAATAGGAAATATGGTGGAATGCCCTAATCAGTGACAAAACATTATCCACATTTCTACTTATGTTTTATAGTAGCTCCATAATTAATCTATCCTGATTGATATTTGTGGTGCTTACAGCCCCAGCTTGAATTTCTATAAGTTAGGCCATACACGCCTCCATTGTGATTTGTAGTCATGAGTTCGTCAAATTGAAAACAATCGGCATGGAAACAGGGAAAATGCTCCCTCCCAGATCCACAATGCGCAATGCGGAACCTTTATGTACTGAGTTGTCCATATATATATATATATATATATATAAACAGAAAAAGAAATTTCATTTCAAATTCAAAATTATTCCAGAACAAGGGAAAAAACAAGGTGAAACTTAAACAAAATCCAAATTTTTTAAAGTAAAATTGAAATTTGGAAACCCTAACCTGAGCCATAGTCAAGCCTTTGGAGTCATGGGACTTGATAAGCTGGTCATACTGCTGCTTAATCTTCCTCTGAGTAACACTAGCCGATGTCGTAAATGGGTACACACAACCCTCCTCCTCCTCTTTCTTCTTCCCCTTCTTCCTCTTCCTCTTCTCACAATCCGACCCCTCCTCAACTGGGTCCGACCCGAACAACCCAACCCATGCCGAATGGGTCGGGTCTGGCTTCATGATAATTAAGTGCCCCGTTTTCTTAATCCTCTCAGGATCCAATTCCGACCCGTTTATAACCGCGTCGGACTCGATCGAATCAACCCAATTTGGGGAATCGGACTGGGGCAAATGGGTCGGCTCCGGTTTGACGATTAACGGGCTTTTGATTTGGTGCTCTGTTTTCTCACTATCCAAATCAACCGATCCCGACCCATTTGCAACCGGGTCGGACCCGAACGAATCGGCCCAGTGGAGGAGAGGGGATTGGGTCAAGTGGGTCGGGTCGGGTTCGGGCGTTAGTGGGTTTTTGATTTGGTGCTCTGTTTTATTAAGCCTCTTGTAAACAGAGTAGATGATGATGGAGAAGAGAGTTAGAGAGAGAGTGGAGAAGAGGATGAGAGAGAAACTGGTTTTGAACTCCATTGATGATAGAAATCCACCGATGCACAAGGATTTTAGGATTTTTGTTTCGGTAAATTACACTTTTTCCGCTATGAAGTTTCTGAATATTACAGAATACCCCTGATATTTATTACTTTGCACTGTCCCTCCTTGGGGTTGGGTTTTAATGTCCATTGCACTTTACTACCAAAGTTTATGGGGGCAAAGTGAGAGTCAATTTATTTATCATATTTGATCCATAAATTCCCAAAATAACCCTATGTCTTATAAACTTTCTATTCGTAAATGGAATAATAAATATACTCAGTATGATATGTAAAAATGCTTTGCCCTTCTTGGTCAATAAAATCACTAACAAGCACCAAATTATTGGCGCCTAAGTGTACGCATTATGGAATGAGTGGCTAGCTGGGATGGTGGTACGACTTTTTTATTTTATTGTTTTTTAGATAAATTATTTTGTATAATTATACATATTTACAAATATACAAGCTTTCCTACAAATATAGAAGGGTAAGATGGTCTTTTTCGTTATACAAAAGTATCATATTCAAAATTAAAAAAGAAAAACCGGGGAAAAGGAGGAGCAATTTCGTCTCTGCTCATGGAAAACATTAAAACAAACTTTTATCCTTGGTTGGGGAGAAAATGTAGTTTCCGATACCTTATGGGTATTATGAAATAGTCGGAAACCTTATGGTGCAAAGTGTAATTTATTCTTTTCTTTTTTGCTGCGAAAAGAAAAGAATATTTTGATTCTATCTAGATATAAAATAAAAGACATATAGAAAAGAAAACAAAAAGGAAAAGTGGCAGGTTCTAAAGATGAAGTGTTGGTGGTGGGAAGGTTCTCAATTCTTGTTTTTGTTTTTGGTTTTTCTCATTTGGAATTTTTTATATTTTTCAAATCAATAAAGTCGTTCGCCAATTTGGCTCCTTCATTACAACTCGTTAGAGTGGTTTCTCTAATTTAATGACTGTACGTTTCGAATTATCACGATCGTTCATAATAAATATGAATTTAGATCTTATGTGAAAACGCGATATAGCGATTTTCCTAATTTGACTCGTACCCTAAAACATGTAATATAATGATTTACCACAAAAACTTTCTTGGCTCGTACCTTAAAAACATGTTATAGCTGTTTCTAATTTGAAACTCGTTACAATAATTTACTTGAAACTCTAATTATTTTTTGTCAAGGTAAAAAGCTCATTTGGGATTAACGCATATTCTTTTTCTTACTGTTGAAGGAGCAATCTAAACATTGAGACCCCTACTTAAATATTTTAGATATATCCTTAAAAATCATACAGAACCTTGGCCAGTGTTAGATCATCTTCAATTTAGAAATTGCAATTTCAGTTTTAGAAAGCAATCTTATTACAAGAGTGTAAAAGTGAAAACAAATTCATCATGCCCAAGTCAATTATGTACGAGTAAAAAACTAAGAATAATTTTTCTTCTCAAACTTCTGGAGTGGAGAATACGATTTAGTTAGTTTTTCCAGCGGAATTTATAATTTAATTTTTCATCGCAGTAGTAAACAAGACAAACTATCTAGCTTTAACGTATGGTGGAAATAGAAGTCGTCGTGAGGAAGTAGCTGCATTGCAACTTCACAACGAACGATCACAAGTGTACTATAAGTATGTACAACCGAGTGTTTTAAATTGTATTTAAACTCGTAAATTAAGCAGGGAATTTTTCGCAGATTGAGATGCAATCTTTGTCCATCTGTTATACTACGATACTTGAATTACATTAACACGATAGAGGATTGTGTTGTAACTTGTAAGGACTCGGTACCGAGCAGTGGCTTAAAATTAGAGACAACCCCAATGTTAAGCGTTGTTAAGCAGCGTTAATAAATTACTGGGAAAATGATTTTTATACTGACAATCATGTACATAAATTGTTAAAAAAAAAAAAACGTATATTCCATGCATGATTTTTGGAATGGATATCATTCCTCAAAAAAATTTATTCAAACAAATGAAAGCCAAGAGCTTACATCTCATAGAATACACTAAAACAACAGTATTATGCACATGGATACATTTCCTACATCTCAATGTGCTTGCCAAGCTCTTATATATAACAACTTGTATGCATATATGTACATAGGACTTCATAATCATCAGAATTTTGTATGGGCTTCGAACCAAATGGTGTGTCGTATTCCCTACGACTTCACCCTGGCAATGCCAAAACAAATGGTACCTGTGATTTTTCGGAAACAGATGCGGTAAAAAAATACTTCTCAATTTGTATGAATATGTGGTATGTTTTCGAAATCAACTGCAAATGGCTTCTACTGAGAGTTTCTTCATGACATTGGGACATGGATCCCCTCCAAATGCTTCTGGTGTTACCGGTACCGTGCATGATTGTTGCCCGATGCAATACTGCATAAAAAAAAAAATAAATAAATAAATAAATCGATCATTTAGTTCCCCGAGTATCGGTCTTGTATGTCCAACATACTATTTAGCTAAGACGGCATACAAATCAATGAATATAAGATACCGTTAAACTTCAAAAAGATTTTGGGTATTCTAATTTTTGAACTGCATAATATTAATCTTGGCGTTTTCGCTAAAGCAAAGTCAGGATATATATACAAGTTGTAAAAACTTACAACTGTTTGGCCCAAGCATGTAAATATTTCTGTTTCCAAGTATAAATGCATCGATTGCAATGTTTAATATACCTTTTCAAAGACATCGTACGAGTGATGAGCATGACAACTCCCCTCTCGGAAGCTTCCGCAGCCCCCTTCGGGTGTTCCAAAGCTAGCAAACTTTATCGAAGTCATCTTCTGACCAGCAGCACACGAGAGGTGGGCCTTAGGCCTAAGGGGTTTGCTAACTTTACCAGAGGCTTGCATTTGATAATTCACCAAACTTGGTTGCCACTCGTATATATCTGCGCATACACTGTATATCTCTCGTTTCACCAACGATATCTCATACGGGTTTCCTCCCAACTCTTCAAACACGACCAACAAATTCCCAGTAGGACGAAGCCAAGACCGAGGAACATGATACCTGATAATACCATGCATAATTATTCTATTTCATTTTTGTGGTGAAATCAAACTAGTATGGTAACGACTTAAGTTTTCAAAAGTTCATTAGCTTACCATATTTGCGAAGGCTCTCCACATTTACTTAGGCATTTCTTCTCATCAAACCAACCGGCATAACTACAAGTACTACAAGAACCCGTAGCTTTGTATGCAGGCCAGTGTCGTCCTACACTTTCGCCGTTAATCCATACTTGACCTTTACCCATACTGCTCATATCCAAAGCCAAAGGCTCGTCTCCAGCTGGGGCATTGAAAATACTCTGAAATAAAAAACACGAAATAATCACAACCGCAAGGTCTAAGGACTAAAGCATCAAGACTTCACAAATTTTTACTCACGTTTAAGTACTCACCTTGTACCACGTGAGCGGTTGTTTTTGGGAAACCAAAGAACCTTCAACCCACTCAACAGAGGAGCTTCCACTAAGCGAATGAAGACTCAATTGTTCTCCTTTTAGGCCAATCTAATCAGAGGCGTAAAAGCTTAAGCAATTAGAGAAACGAGAGCAATTATCGAGAAGAATTAGCTATACAACATACCTTGTAAGTCCACTTTTGCCAAGATAGATCTCTCCTTCCCTCGTTGAGACCATCCAATGAAACCGGACCAAGAACTCCCGCATTCCACGTCTCAAAATGTGGACCTATGTTCTGTTTCCATAAAGAAAGGGAAAAAAAAAAAAAAGAAAAAGAAAACTTAATATTGGTTTACCACTAAATATTAGAAAAAAAGGAACTACTGGTCTGCTTGTTTAGTAAATTTAGAAGGGATTTATCAATTCCACAATTTCAGAAGTACAGGTAGAAAACCTTTTTAGCGGCGAATCTGCTTAGTAATGATTTAAAATATGCCTAAATATTTGACCACATCGTACATTCAGAGAAACAGATCGTACCGGAAGACCAACAGCAATGCTCAGCAGCGCGATTTTGTTTACACCAGCTCGAAGGTTTACACCTTCACTAAAAGTTAATTTCGGGTGATCTAAGCTTCCATAGGCAGTTCCTGCAAAAAAGTTATATGTCCTTCTCAATTTAGAGTACAGTTTTGGAAACATGAAACACCAAAACTACATGTCCATGCGTAACCCGAGCAGCGCACCTGATAATTGGCCGTTGATGAAAACATGTAGAGCATGCCCAGCTGAAAAGACTGTGAGAACCGGGTACTTTCCACTCCTCAAAAATCCTTCATTAGAACCAATCTTCACACTGAAGGTTCAAATGAAAATGACAGATTACGCAAAAACAAATTATTAATCACTTTTTAAAATCATTACATCTATGAAAATAATTAAGAAATGTGAATTTAAGATATAGACTTACTCTGTCATGTACCATAAATAATCAGAAACGTCCCTCGTAGTATTTATTTGCTCCAACAATCCCGTCATTGTAAAAGTATTGTCATCATAAGAGGCTAATGGCTCTTCATTATATGAATGCCAATAGAATCCTACGTCGTAAACCACAGGTGTCATCTTCATGATAGCACTTTGAGCTCCCAACTGCACATACAATATTTCTTCTTCGTCAATACATCGTTAGAAAGAAAAGACAAAATAAAACCTTAATTTCTCACCCTTGCAGTGTTGAAAACGGTGTGCTTGCAATCGGGAAGAATGCTGATCGACCAAGGAGGTAAATCGTAATGCATGTTTCCAAAAGTGACTTTTGCATAGGACCTCGAGTTGTAGTTTGCTAAGAATGCTGAACAAGCCCCTGATTTTGCATTGAATACATGGGCCTGCAAATACAGTCAAAAGAAGGAGAATGAATTTAATTTGGTTACATTTTGCTTCAAAACTTAGTTGCGGAAACAGGTTTTCGAGTAATTTGTTTCTGAAAGCACCAAATTTAAGAAACTTATAAGAATGCTGTCCCCATGAAAACAGTAATAAAGCAACCATGTTGCACCGAGTTCCAATGTTCTCCAAAAAATCCAAAACAAAAGAAACTTTAAACAGAAACCTGAAACTTAGAAAACACAGCCTATCATTCCTTTAGTTTCTACTGAACTGAAATAATATTTTTCGAGGAGAAAATGGGATTAGTCTAACCTCTTGATAGTTTCCAAGAGAAATCGTTGTGGGATCTGAAGATACCAGAGCTGGCTCACACAGTTTTATTGCTCTATGGAGATCTTTCAAATGGCCCCATTTAGGTTGCCTCAATAGCCCTACAAGAGAACATGAACACTCGTAAAGTTTACTCACGAATCTATGATCTTGAAATACATAAAACTACAACGTGTTTTCTCATAAGACAAGGGTGAAGAAATAGCAAGGAAAACAAAATATCTACGTGTCGACAAAGAAATGTGCCTTTTGTGTAGAAAATGGCTGTGCCTTCTAGAATTTAGATGTTCTAGAAACAAGCTCACATGTTCTTTTTGTTGATGGCAAAATCAATAGACGAAAAACTACAAATATCAGCTTTCTGTTACTCTTTAGTAAAACTTACGTTGCCTCTTATCAACAAAAAAAAAAATGTCCTATCTACAAAACTTGCTGATGTGGAGGTCAGCTTATGGTAACAACTAGGCTATGATCTCAGTAGTATATTCCTGTTACGCACCCGCCATATCTTCTTCAAATTTTTAACAATAATAAAAAATTGCAGAATAACAATTAAGAATTCGTCGAGCAAATTGATATACTAAAACGTATGAATAAGAACTTTGAAAACATTTGGCAATCTTTAACACTTACCATATTCATCAAGAGGAGCATCATAATCATAACTAGTCGCGATAAAAGGGCCACCAGCTGTCCTGCCAAAATTTGTTCCTCCATGATACTACAAGTGCAAAACCACAAAAATTTTAGCTACACTGACTTACGGTTAGATTCTTGTGTACGCAATACAACAACAACAAATAATAATAATAATAATATACGCACCATATAGTAGTTTATGAATGATCCACCCTTTTGTACAAATCTTGCCACTGAAAATGCTATATCCTCTGCAGGGCGATAGGGAACTGCTCCCCCAAATTCAGTAAACCTGACAAGTTACATAACATATTATTAAGTCGAAAATAGAATTTACTTTAGATAGCAGTATATATGATGTGATAACAAAAAGATAGAATGGGTATTCACCATCCGGTCCATGCTTCGGTCCACATCTTGGGTTTGTAAGCTTTGTTAGGAGAGAAGTAATCGCAATAAAAACCATTGCAAGCATTTATCTGTGTATGATAAGAACTGTTATTAGGTATATAACCAATACAACACAATCATAACCAGAAAAAGGATTTATTTCCGAACCTAGGTCTATACGATTTACTTAATATTAAATACCCTCTTGGTCTAATAATTCAAACACTATCATACTTCTCAAAACGAGGAAACAGAAACAGATACAGTTATAACTAACAAGGAAACATCATCATCGGTACAACAAACAAAAACAGCAATAACTGAAAGGTGCGGGAAACAGAAAACTTGAGCCATGTGGAGGAACGATGCTATCCCATCGAAAAAATAGACACTACACTATTTCATTGCAACTCGGACTAAGTATTAGAATTACAATATTATTAATGATAGTATTTCTTAAGAAAACACAAGTAGATTATGAAGTTAATGCATTTTTCGTTTTAGAAAGAAAATTTTAGTTGATGTACCCTTACCAATGTAATCAAAATGGAAATGTAATGCAATATATGCATATTAAGCATATACTTACAATGGGGTCAGGAGCATCGTCTTGTTTGCACATAACCCATGGGACACCGGTACCTTGAGCCACGGCCATTTGAGCAGCCCATTTGGTGTATGCTTTACCCGGAGTACCCAATTCATATTCCATAGGCCCGTATTCATTCTCAATCTGTTTCATACAATTTTTTCAATTTTAACTATATGTAGAAATTCACCGGAAAATGGAAAGGACTGAAGGTGAGTTTCGGAAACTACCTGAGATAGAATTATTGGACCACCTTGAGATTGGAATAGACTCTCGGCTTTCATCATATTTACAATCTTCGTCGTGAACTTTTGCATTTGAGCCTTCAAGATGTACATTTAGATACTATATAAATTTAGTATTTTTACAATCCTAGAATTTTAATAGTAATAATAGAAATTGAAACATAGCCCATATTCCCAACCTTGAAGGGCCCATTGTCTGTCCTGAAACTGATACCAGGAACATATTTCAGCCAAACAGGAAATCCCCTGAAATAAAAATGTAAAAATACAGGAAAAACATATAAGTGCTCAGAAACACAATTTTTTAAATCATTTTCCAGAAAAAAAAAACTTTAATAATTACCCAAAATTCCATTCAGCACAAACATAGGGACCAATCCTAAGATGAACATAGAGACCTGCTTGCTGGACTGTCTTAATAAATTTCACCAAATCATATCTCCCCCCAAAATAGTACTACAAACATAAAAAGCACAAAAATTTATTACTTGGCCATAAATATAAATAAAAGTCCATGTCAATAAAATTCTTCTTTTCGAAAATAAAAAAGGATGGAAAATAAATTACTTTTCCAGGTTGAGGCTCATGTCCATTCCAGAAAACATAGGTCTGGATAACATCCAATCCCCCTTCTTTAGCCTTCTGAATAAGATCTGGCCACATCTGTAAAAACAAAAAAATATCCATTTACCAAAATCAATAATATATATTAAGAGCATTCACACCAGTCTGTCTGTCTTTGTAAAAATTCATTTCTATGATAAAAGTCAATATGTTAAAAAATTCCAAGCACCAGTCTTTCTACACATTTTCTTAAAATTATTTTAATAATCAGTATCTTTTCTCCTAATCTTAATTAGGGTTTCATACTTTTGTAGAAAAAAGAAATAAATCAAATAAATGCTAATGAATAGAAGATTTCCAACTCAGAAATTTGTGGCAACAGTTCTGCTCAAATTTCTAGAGAGATGAGAACTGGAGTAGGACATTTCTAATCCAAGATTTCTCATTTAAGAAAATAAACGAGAGAAATCTCGCATTTCAAAAAAAAAAAAAGGGTGTAATGCTGTAACAAAACACAAAAAAAATGATTCCAAAAACACATTTGGGAAAAAGAAAGATATATATACCTCAGGGGTGCTACGTGGGTAGTGAATAGATCCAGATAAAAGGATCTTCCTTTGGCCATTGATGACAATTGCTCTGCTATCATATGATACAGAGGCTACACAATGAGACACCAATGAAGAACAAAATAATAATAATAATAATAAAATCCTCAAAAACATTCTAATTTTTGAACCCATATTTGGAGCCTAAACAAAGCAATGCCCTTTTTGTTTTTTGGTTCCTCAAACACTTTGAAAACTTTTATTCTTTACTTCTTTTAATCAGAGAGAAAGACTGAGCAGAGAAGAAAGGGGGGTAAAGAAATCCAGAGGGGATTTATTTATTTCTTTTTTTCTCTTTTATTATTATTTTGTTGAGAGAAGGAAAAAAAAAATGTGACTTTTACTGATCGGACTGTGATAAGTGGGAAAAAGCAGAGGGGGCTTCGAGCTGCTTTTAAAGGGGTGGGAGTGGGTCCCACGTAAGTACGGGACCCACTCCTGGGTTTGCGTTCCTCATCCAAACGCGGAGTTTCTCAGCTTTCATCCACTAAATACTTTTTTTCTTTTTTTTTATTATTATTATGATTTATATATATGATAATTAGCTAAATACTTTTTTTAAAAAAATGAGGATAAAAGGAAATTTTTGAGGCGGGGTTTTGTTGTAAAAATATTAATCATTGTGCATGTCTGTTCACCTCGATTTGCTGAGATAATAAATTTATAAGGCACAATATTACCTCTTGGTAATGCGATATGGGAAGTTGATGCGCGTGACTGACAAGCAGTATTTGTTATACAATTTTCGACAGCTGGATGCATGCTCAACTGCTGCGATTTAATACTTTAAAATTTTAAAAATAAGAAATAATTTTTTATATTAAATTGCAACTGTCAAATGTGCATCTAACGGCCGGAAGCTGCATAATATGGACTACTTCTCAATTATACGCTGCAACTTACCATCTTCCCTTAATAAACCTTCGGTTTTCTATTGATAGTCATTTATTCGTTTATATTCGTAAGAAACATTATATGTTTATCATTTATCATTTATTTTATATTCCATCCATCCCATTTTTATTGTCCATTACGAGGTATCTAAATTTTTATATTAACAAATAATAAATGAGTTTAACTATTTTAATTTATTAGTTACTTCCATATTTACCCTTATCACAATTAATAAATGACATAAGAATTATAAATATTAAGTTATATAAAGTACATTAAATGGGAATAACTTAAAAAATTGTAAATTCTTATATATTTGTTATTAAAAAATATATAAAACTTTTAAATATATTCCAAAATAATAAAAGTGACTAAATAAATTGAAACTGCCACCAAATCAGCGCGGACTGAGATTTGTAGAAAAGGAATCCCAAGTCTTTGGTTCCATGTAGGGAGGCTTTATTTATTTTATTTATTTTTTTGGAAAGAAACAGTTATGGTATTCGTCAAATTATTTTTAATTTACATATAAATTATATATAAACTTTAGAAGTCTTACTACCGCCGATGCTCTCCATGGCAATAAATGTAATTATTTAGGGCCTAAATAATATTGGTTTCGTTAGTAATCACTAAAGCAAAATTCTTAAGCATCCTTTAGTACACAAGATGTCTCATAGTACGTAACAATTTTTCTATTTCTTACGCTATGAAGGTTTGAATAATCCTTTACCATAAATAAATCTATAAATTCTAGCGTACATAATAGTTTTTAAATAAAAAAGTTAATTTATTTTTTATTAATAAAAAATCGAATACAATCAGATTAAAATTTTTAATTTATTGAATCAAAAATAACAAATAAATTTAAAATAAAATTTGAGCAATCTTAATCAAATAAGCTATAAAATTAAAATTTACAAATTAAAACCAAACAAGTCATTCAATATAATTTTTATTTATATTTAATAGTAAAGATACAAGTTAAAGTTCTGTTTGGGTGTTGTGACCAAAGCCAATTATAGCATGGACAAAGATTCTCTAAGCAATCAATCGCCCCCATGCGGTTGTTTTTCCTCAGTTTATTTAGCCAATAATAAATAAGTAAAAGCAACTTTTATTTGTTTATTAGTATGATAATTAAGCGCTTAAAAAAATTGACCAATTTCCGTGGCAATTCGTAACTTTCCGTACATTGAGAGCTAAGGGCGCGTTTGGTTGCACCTATCTTGGAAATCCCAACTTTCTACTAGTCTGTTATTAGTTCAGAGCTTTGAAATTCGAAATCTGTGTTTTGTCACGGGTTAGGTTTATCATATTTTGCATTAAAAAAAATGTATATAAAAATTATGGAGTAATATTCTAGCACCGTTTCGATTGTGTATTTGTTTTGAAATAAAAAAATATGAAATTTGATTTTATTCATATAATTAGGTAGAAAATTTATATGTATATATGTCTGTTCATATGTAAAAAAAAAATACTATTAATATTATTGTATAAAATTATAATATATGCAAAATTTCTTCCCATCATGTTCAATAATAAATAAATGCACGAGAATTTTTTTTATATAATTGGATGTATAAAATGTTATTCAAATAATATTATTGTGTATTATAGTAGGGAGACCCAATTCCGATGGTCATGTGCACCGGTGCCATTAAATAGATTTTGTGCCACCATTATCCTTATTTAACATGTAATTTTAAGTTTAAATTGTATAATTAAATTTGAATTCAAATTTAACATGTAATTTTAAGTTTAAATAGATTCTGATAAAATGACTCTCCCGGTAGAGTATTTGCAAGAATAACATATTTTTAATATTTATTATAAAAATAACTTTTTTAAAGTGTAAATAATTTAAAATGCCATTTATTTCCTTTTCCTTTTTCCATATTTGTTTTTTCTCTCTCTCATTCCTCTCTTTCTCTCTATTTTCTCACTTTTTTTTTTTTTCCAAATCAATTAGAAAAGATAATAGATAATTGAAAAAAATATACGCTCTCTCTCTTTATATATGGATCTCAGTACTTCTTTCAAAATTTTAACAATATTATGTAATTTATTGATTTATTGATATTAAATTAAAAAAATATTAGTATTTAAACTATTTATCATAAAAATACGATGAATTTAGTAAGTTATAACCATTACTTGTCAATTGTTCTTCAATATTAAAGTTGAAGATTAGTAAAAAAATAATGAAAAAATCGTGAATAATAGTTCTTCAAGTTATTCACTAATTTTTCAAATTCTTCAAATTCGTGAAGAGTTAGAAGAATAGTTATTTCATATTTTAAATAATAGTTAGATATATAATTATTTCGTATTTTAAATAAACTTTTGAGAAATATTGATGTTTTTGTTTTCTAAAATATTAATTTCTGTAAAAAATGATTAAAAATATTAACTTTTCTCTAGCATTTTATTCTGTCTATTTTGTTTTTTTCACATGAAACTTTTTCCTATTTCAATTTGCACAACAGCATATTTCAATTATTGGTAAGTATGCACAATACAAGCATTTGTTTATGCAGTCCTACCTGTGTAATATAGTCAACGTGATATCTAATTGCCACTTTTGGTTTTACATGTACTTTTACATATGCCAATTCAAATTAAAATTGCACCATAATATAATGCAGCAACTAGGTCAGTAAATAGATTGGTCTTGAATTACGTCTACTTTAAATAATACACCCATTAGTTGCAAGGCAAAATTTTGCCACGTTTCTTTGTCTATTTTTTTTTTCCTTTTTATAGCTTTATTAAAAAATCTACCCCAAAAGTAAATTTAGGTAAATTTAGGATTTCTTTGAGTGTGATTGTTTTGAATTAATTTAGACCTCTTTGTTGTAAATATTTTAATACATTTTTTTTACGGACATATATAGTTTGAACGATTAATATCTATTTATCTCACATATAAGGAGAAGACTCGTGTAGAATTTGTAGGTAGTCATGTGATCATCGTTGATTAGGGCCATCGTTAGAACCATTTTCCAATTAATCCCAATTTCAAAAACACGTCCTAATCTAATACTGCGATCAATTAGAGAGCATATGTATAACTCAGAGGGATGATTTACTCTATAGCATCATTTTTTGCTGCGAAAAATACACAAAAAAATAATAATAATAATAAATAAATAAAAGAAGAAAGCCTTTGTCATTGAACGGTTAATTTTTTATTTCAAAATTCTCATTCCAATTATTTTTTTATCTTTTATTTATTTCAAAATTCTCATTCCAATTATATTTTTAACTTTCCATAGAGTGACAATTTTTTGTTTATGCCTTTTATATCTGTCGGATATCAGTTTATTTATTTCAAAATTCCTAGCTCAAGTTCTTGAAAAACTCGTGAACAACTTGAAAAACTCATGAATAACTTGAAGAACTCGTGAAAAACTTGAATAACTTGAAGAACTTGAAGAACCCGTGAAGAAACTTAAAGAACTTAGCCAACTTGAATAACTAGTGAACAACTCGTGAAGAACTTGAAGGACTTGAAAAATTCAAAAAGCGTGAATAACTTAAAGAACTGATATTCACTATTTCTTCATTATGTTTTCAAAGATTTCCAACTTTAATATTGAAGAACAGTTGACGAATAATTCTTATAATTTACTAGATTCATCGTATTCTTTATAGAAAAAGTTTCAAATAATATTTTTTTTTCAAATTTAATATTAATAATTCAATAAATACCATTGTTAAAAGCTTAAAAACAATATTGAGATGTATATATAAAGAGAAATAGAGAGAGAGAAGATATATATATTTCAATTATCCACCATATTTTCCAATTGATTTGGGTAAAAAGAAGAAAAATTGAAAGATAAAGAGGGAGAAGAGAGAGAGCACAAACATACATGGGAAAAGGAAAAAAGAAAAAAGAAAGTAAAGATTATTTTAGATATTTCACACCCCAAAATGTTATTTTTGCAAGAACTATTAAAATATGGTTATTCTTAAAAATAAGGTATGTATTAGAGTTATTTTATCAAATTCCCCGTGTAAATGCTATATTTAGTAGTAAAAAATCCCCAAAATAATAATTTTTTGTGACTAGAATAATTATGTTTCAGTTTCCAAAAAATGTATTATTCACCTATTTCTACATATTTTCCTTTATTCTTTGTTTATTTTACTTTTTTATTTTATTTTTTGCTTTAAAAGAATGAAACAATTAACACAATTTTACTATTGCTTTTTGGTTACGACTAGTATAGGCATCATGGACATGTATTGCGTGTGAGATGAAGGTTTAATTAGCTAATCACTCAATTCATAGTTAACACCGGGTGGGGTGCGTAATCACACAATGTATAACTAACAAATGATTTGTTATATGTCTATATCATACGTTGTTTAATAGTGTATATATATCTGCCTTATGTTTATAACATCAGCATATAGACTGGCTAAATTGGTCGCCGGATGATTTAGAAAAGTTAGTTGAACTTACATATAGCAGTGTGTCTGGTCGAGCTCGATACCTTGGGGGTTCAAGTGCTTACTTTTGAAATTAATGTTTGTCTATACTCAAAAGTGTGATGATGATTAAGTAAAGTCATAAAACAAATTATCTAATGAAAATCAAATAGAAAGTGGGGGATAGAGACTGGCAGGAATGTTAGATACTTTATGTCCAGCGTATACGTAGTGTTAGTTTTTAAATTAACAGCTAAAATTAAATAAATGTATTTATCAAAAAAAATTTGTTTAATCTCAGCTGTTAATTTAAAAATTAACGATTTTGATGTGCCAGATAAAAATTGTTCAGATATGCTCCGGGTGTGGGAATATACTCCTTGCACGGAATAAAATTATATGTATATGCTAGCTTTGTTACAAAAGGAAATCAATTCCTAGGCAACATAATAGCGAAGCAGAGAGAATTACAGGGTCAATCACGTAACTTCAATACAGATACTTCTAGTGGTTACTTTAAATAGAGTAAACTAAGAATACTCTCTCATGTTGTTGAAAAAGAAGGATCATTTCCTCTCTCTTAAGCGAAACACTTGATTTAATTGTACTTTTCCATAAATATTTTTACTAAATTGAGTATCAGGGGAAACTTTTAGGAGACACAAGACTCCAGAGGAAATGACGAGACCTTGTATATATTACACTTCGACTTTATTTACAGATTCCTGACTGACATATTGAAAATTATTTAATACTAAATTTACTCTTGGAGTTTGAGAATACTATTTTTTTCAAAATTTAATCTCAAAATTAATTTTAAAAATTAATTCTA
>MKEJ01045517.1:0-11438 GCA_001753735.1 Embelia ribes | reverse complement strand
GTCGCAATAGAGGCGTGCATGACCATAGCTTATAGAAATTCAAGTTAAGACTTTAAACACTACCAATATCAATTTCAAGCAATTTTTGTATTTGTAGACTAAAAAACCGAGACCTTATTTATATTAGTGAAAATGTGAGAGTTCAAGTATTGTTGAAAATAAAGGACTGTGTACTTTACTTTATCTATCAAAGTTGTATACCCTAGATGTAGTTCTCTATCTTATTCTCTAAGTGCTGCCTCTATGCTCAAGATTTTCTCTCTCTTGAATCTAATTATACATGCTATTGGTAGAGCTTACAACTACTGCACGATATGTATTTTCTATTATTGTGAGACAGAAGATGGTTTCCGGGATAATAGTAGATGATGAATTCTTTCTATTTTCTGGAACTGACCTGATGCTTTCTATCTCTTAACAGGAAATATGCTGCTGGAACACTGGAAATCTGCTGGACTATCGCTAGAAGGTAGCCTTTCAATTCTCTTTATCAGAAACCTGCTACTTTCGGCACTTAGATTGAAGTTTATTAACTGATTGCATAAATATGTCTTTTAAAGGACCGTAGTTTGGGTCATCACTTTAAGAACTCTCTGTGTCTATATTGAGAGAAGAAAATTTTCTTTTGAAAGATAAAGATATCATAGATCAAATAGACGCCTTAATTAATTGAGAGAATAATAAGAGGCATGTCGCAGTTACTGTTCCCTTTCCCTTCCTAGTTTCCTTTTCCTTTTCCTTTTCCTTTTCCATTCTTGTAATGAAAACAAAGGTGGGAATGGTTTGTAGTCTATTATTTTGCCCTTTAAGTCTTGTTGAGAAACAAGCAATTTGCTTGTAAAAGCACACTTACTAATAATTACTTGAATATTAATTATGCTTCAGGAATCCGAAGGTACCAAGATATTGAGACTCCAATTGTTTGCAATGTCTTTGATATCAAAGGCGAAGTATCTGCTGGAGTTGCTAGTGTGGAAGCAGTAGTAAGTTCCCTCCTCCCAGTGGAGCTCTTTCAATTGGGGTTACTCGCAAATTTAACTTTTTGGTTTTCCTTTGATGTTCGTTATGCAGGAAAAATATCTTGTACCTGAATGGATTCATAGATTTAACATCAATATACAATCAGCTCCGGTCGTGATGGTAGATGCAAATTTAAGTCTCCCGTCTCTGCTAACATCTTGCAGAAGTACATTAAACTCCCTCCCTCCATCTCTCTCTCTCTCTCTCTCTCTCACTCTTTCTCTCTCTCTCTCCCTCTCTCTCTCTCACACAATCACACACACATACACACATATACGCACATGCATTGGACATAATTTTAGAAGATAAGTTTATCATAGGTACTAAAACCAAGTAGAAACTATTAGAAAGCAGAAAAACATTTCCCGTCTTTTCTTTTCTTATCAATTACCACTTCCTTTTGTATTATGGATTTTGTCCTCCACTCGAGGTTTGGGTAATAATGGGATATATATTGCTTGGATGAGGCTAATGCCTAATGCCTAATGCTATCATGTTTAGTGGGGTGCTTAGCTGTTATGCCCTCAATTTTACATTCTTTCTTGTTTTTACTTCCATATTTTGGTAACTTACTTTTCTTTTCCTTTTCAGTGGCAGCCGAAGCGGACATCCCTGTGTGGTTTGAGCCTGTCTCTGTCACGAAATCCAAGAGAGTTGTGTCAATAGCAGAGTATGTGAGTTTTCAACTTTTCTGGTGTCGTGGACAATCTTGCTACATTTGGTAAATTAGTAGAGAAGCACTTCCAAACTACCTGAAAATCCACTGACCAGAATCGGCTCAAGTGGTTTCATCATGTCCAATTGTTTTTGTATGTAATGGAAGTGGCACAAAACTAACTGAGCTTTCGAAAGTTTCACTGTTTTCAGTCCTCAAACCATTGGAAATGCGAAGATAAACATATTGTTAAAATTTTTAAAACACAACATCACGACGAAACACACACTTTTGAGCATTAGTTTCACTGAGCTGTGGTTTTGCAGATAACCTTTGCGTCGCCCAATGAGGATGAACTTGTTGCAATGGCAAATGCTCTTTCTTCTGATGGTACTTTTGCTCCAATCAAGAAGCAAAATAGCATTATCAAATATTCAACAGAATCATTGTTTCAAATGCTTAGGCCACCAATATTGTTTTTGCTTGAGAAAGGCATTAGAGTAATTATAGTGACTCTCGGATCAGATGGGGTGATAGTATGTTCTAAAGGATCATTTGGGTTAAAGAGAGCCGATCAAAGGAGAATAAGCAAATATTGTGGTCCAAAAAGTGAATTGTACAAGTTTGTGAACTCAAGCTGTCCTGCGAATCGGTTTTTTGGTAATTCAGAAATTGCGGCGCACTCTAATCTACTAGCTGTGCACTTTCCAGCAATTCCCACATCAATTGTAAGGCTTACAGGGGCTGGGGATTGCTTGGTTGGCGGGACCCTGGCTTCCATATGTGCCGGTTTGAATATATTCCAAGGCTTGGCAGTTGGTATTGCAGCTGCTAAAGGTGCTGTTGAAGTGGCTGCTAATGTGCCTGCGGAGTATAAATTGGCTAAATTAGCAGGTATGAACGTTTTTTTCTTCTGTTTTTCAAGGTCATAGTGATTTGAGGTAGGGTCATAGAATAGTCCAAGATCACAAGGAATTGTATACGGTATGGTAGAATCATATTTGGCCGGGATAATTCCCCTTTTGTACCAAAATAATTGAGTCGAGTTCTATTTTGTACCCCAACCTAATGATAACTCCTATTGATTGCCAAACGGCTATAAATTGCTTGAAGCTTGAGTTTGTACCATAATGACGGTTTCGATAGTTCCTGGTAAAAGATTGGCGATCCCATCAACATTTTGGAGGGTTTCTGTTAAGGATTTCTGTTAGTTTGGTACTAATTCGAGCTTTGGGTATTGATATGCGCATTATCTTAGGTTAGGTTACAAGTTGGATTTGTGTTAAAATGGTTGGGTACAAAAATGACCCGTCTATACCCTAGCGAAGGGGTGATTGGTTGATGTACGTATACAATGTTAGGGCCAGTTCTTTACATTTCAAACTTTTGCTGAAAATTGATGATTTTCGATTGACCATGCAGATGAGGCGAGGTCGGTGTACTTTGACTCCAAAATTTTGTTTCGGCAGTCCATGCTGTAACAAACTGGTCAATGCGTTTTACGAATCATGTGTTTCCATTTGAGATGAAGTTAAGTCCATTGAAAATTACATATTTTACTCTGCTCATCTTGGAATTAGAGATGGTTGTTGAGAAAATTATTATCGTCGGAGGCAGGAGCGTGGTCTATTGGGCGCTTGGCCTTGTCTTGTGAAGATGTTTGGTTCTCCGACCAACTATATGAGTTTGATGATCTTTCATTCGTGCACAGTGACCTGTGGATCACGGGTTTAGTCTTGTTATAATCAACTTCTCTAGAAACGGAGATAAAGTTGTATACATCAGACCCTGCAATGTGGGAGTTTTGTGCGCTGAGTCGTCCATATATATAACAGTGACATTCGGTTGCTATCGTACAACATGGGATATGATAGGAAGAAATAAACAATAAAAATGTGAATTGTGTTTCTGTTTAATTTTTTGTGAATTGTACTTTAAGCTTGATGATTCATTATGTGGTGGTGCTGCTGGATAGTTTCTACTTGCATTCTTTATTTAGGGATGAAAAAAAAATGACATTAAAATGGGGAAAAGGTAATCTTTTTGGATTTACTGTTGATTAGAGTTCTTCACCCGACCAGACAAATTTTAGACAAAATTGGTAATGTTTTGAAGGGAAAATAAAAGAATTTTTTCAGTTTTCTTGATCAATAAGTTTGAGCTTATTTCTTACATCTCTTCACTGGGTTGTAGAAATTTTTACACAGCTGGTAACACATCACGAATATTACTGATTAAAAATTGAATGTTATTTAGCTGTTCAATTTATAAGATGAGTTTATTTGTTATTTTGGCCTATATAATTTAGAATTTTTAAGTTGGGTGTATTTAAATTTTTTTTCAAACATAAATAAATTGATTTATTTAGCTGAAGGTTGCAACTAGACAAACACTTGGTGGATTAAATGGGATGTCATATATGTGATTTTTGCTTAGTTATCAATTGTTCAAAAATGATACAAAATGTATACTTAGGCCATTCACGTCAATTTCTCTTCACAGAATTTTTATTTATTATATTTTGTACCAATATGTTTTTATAATATTAAAATGATATAATAATAGTTATACTTAAAATTTACATTTATAACCAAAAATAATTTTTTTATGCTAATTTTTTTTTGAAAATTATTAAGTTTTTAAATTAATATGGATCTCTTATTGAATTATATTTTAAAATTTTGAATACGGTTCATAGCATAAAAAAATATATTTGAAGAATTTAAAGTTATATTATTTATAAGAAAAGAAGGAAAAAAAATTTGGTTAAAATATTAATTTTGATACAAACAATTGGGAAGAGAGAGAAAAAGCCATTTGGAGAGAGAATTTGATTTAACTAATGACTTTTGGGTTGTTTACGTTAGGAATCAATTTGATTATTCTTTATTTTAAATAACTACCCGATAATATGATGTGTGTTATAAAATGTATATTATTTCTAATTTGATTAACTAAAATAGAAAAATAATTTTGTTAAGAGAATTTGATGCAAATGCTCTTATATTCATACTCTGTTGCATTTGGAAAGCTCATTTCTCTTATAATGTTAGCACACAACCCACACTAGAACCGGTCCGATAAGCCCGATTGTGTTTGACCAAATCTTCACGATTTCCTATTGTATCTCTGCATATTCTTTGTATCATATCATTCCTAATTTATGTAGTTTTACAAAAGAAACATTAATATATATATGAGATTAGGGGGCTCAGCATAAAGTAAGCCTAAACACAAATCTTTCGGTGTTGTGTAATTTCAGTCCTAAAGTTAATACGCGAATGCATAAAAACATAAATCGTTTCTGAAACGTAAATTCAACACTTTCAAAACCTGCATTGAAAAGTAGCTTATGAAAGCTTCCTTACTACATGAAAATAAAAAACAAATCATGTTTAATCACTTTTTACAATAATACTAGTACTATTCATAATATAACTAAATGCATTTTTTTTTCAAAATATATAGTCATGTTTGTGATTATGCATATTTTTTTTTACCATAAAGTACTAATTTTCAAATAGAGTCACATATTATTTCTTTGAAAATCGCATCATCCCTTCCCGCTTCCTCTATATGTAAATGTCACGATTGCCACTTCCATTTCCGGCAACTTTGGTCAGAGCATTTCCTTGAGTTCAAAATTAGTGTCTTTAGCCATTTTGGTCAATGTTGTGAATGCCCAAATTTTCTGTGTATACCTTAGAACAAAAACTAAAATATCATGATAAAGTGATAATAATGAACAATTACGGGACAGAACAAGGTATAAACATTTATATAGAGATCAAATATACAGAAACATATATATACCAGAATCTCCAACAAGAAGCACTCTAACTTGGCCACAAGGCGGCCCACCGTTGTCTCTCTCCTTGCTATCTCTCTCTCTATCTCTCCAAAACATATTACTCCTCACCAGATTAATAAGCACAAAGAAACGCTCAATAGGATTAAAACCCAATTAACTGGAAAATTAGAATGCCAAAATAGCGATTAAAACAGGAGTTAATTAATTCCCAACTTCAGAAAGTGGACACAGCGCCTGAAAAATTAGGGTTTGAGTTGGTTGGGTGAAGAGTGATTTGATCGTCGATTGGGTTCTGATTTGTTTGTTTCCAAAGCCACAGAGAGAGAGAGACAGAGAGAAGAGAGAGAGAGAGAGAGAGGAATCAGATCTGGAGAGTGGCAAGTGCTGGGCACGTTGCGTTGCGCCACAGAGCGTTAATAATAATGTTAATTTTCCATTTTGCCGGGATAAAAATTAAGTATATTATTATTATTAGCTCTAACAAATGTAAAATGAAATATTTATGTTTTTAGGGTGATTTGATCATTAAATCTATTTTTAACCTTGAACTTAATTTGTTTACCAAATCAAATGTGACACTCATTTGTTAACGGAACAAGTACTTGAAATCAATAATTTAAAAAATTGACTGTCTGGTTGGATCGGTTAGTCGTCTATCGGAGAAAGAAATTGTCCAAATAGGTCTGATTAACCATTTAAAGTCGAGAACTAGAGTCTTTTTAAAAACCACTTGAATCCCATTTGAAGTCAGTTTTCGAGACCCACAGTGGTTTTTCCAAGCCACTCAAATCATTCGCCGCCTTTGTCGAAGTATTGAATAGAGAAATATGTTGTATTGAAGAAGAAGTAGAAAGGTTTTTTTTGTTTATCTCTCCTTTGTGTGTTAAGATGAGGGGTTATGAATATAATGGGTACAACTAGTATAATTAAAATTATTTATGTGTTATGGCTTATTGCACGTGTAAGAATATTAATTGTGTTTTTTTATTTGATTTTTGCATTTGGAGATGTGTTATTTATGAATGTTGAATTACTTTTTTACTTCTAGTACATTGTTTTCAATTTATCGGGCCTTATTTCTCATATTTATTAGAAAAAAACTAGTTCAACATACAACATTAATTTCATCTAAATATCTATATTTATTTTAATAAAAATGAAAATGACAAGTCGATACCGGTTGAACTGGTGATCCATAACCCAATGATTTTTCCAATTCGATTAACATTGCAAGTTTCAAAACATTGCTTAAAATAAATCCGCTCGTTTAGTCGGACAATATGTTACGCCCCGAATTCCGAAAACCCGGGAACGTGAGATAAAAAGTAAAGAAAAGAAAGCAAAAATAGAAAGAAGAAAAGAAAGAAAATAACAATAACAGTTACATTTCCACTTCCTGACTATAACAACAAATTTACGATGACTTAATTATACATATATGTCCAACATCTACTACAAACCATCTTTCATAAGAAGAAAATATATATGACTAGAAGTTTACGTGCAATATCTTCAAGCTACTTGTTTGTCCAAAATAAGAAAGAAATATACATATGTTCTTCGCCTCGATACAAATACAAAGTCTTGCCAAAGCCATCCCAAACCACTACTACAAGATACAACCAAACCTAACCTCCATGCTAGCCATACACATAGCTTCCTCATTTTTTTAACACTCCTTCAGCTATTAGTTTATATTACTTTAATTTCTAGCTTGTTGTTTTACTTTTCATCAATAGGTAAAACTTAATTTTAACCCTAAGTAAAAAGATAAGATTTTAAAATAAAAATAAATAAACTTTTTTTGTCACCTAGAGTAAATGTTTGGCAAGTCTTTAAAATCTCTTCTTCACTTAATACTTCACATATTCCCAACACAAATTTCATTTCTATCATAAAGAATCGTAGGTCGCAAACATGGATGCATTGAGGGAAGAATTAGACTGGTAAGAGTAGATGACTAATAGAGCTTTTTTAACTTCTTTTCACCATTCACTCCATCTATTTAAGAAGTAGAGTTTGAGTTTGACTAGTGTAGCTCAATTTCTGAATGAATAAAGGAAAGAAGACTAGAAAAATAGGAGTTACATTGTAGCCTTTGTTTATCAAAGCTTAAGAGACACTAAAAAATCTTGTTACCGTAGCAGGAAAGTTGTGAGATTCTGAAAACTCCTTGTAGAGATGGGTTGAAATCTTATAGCAAATATAATTTTGTAAAAATTTCCCCTTTGGCTTATCATGGATTAAATTAAGGTACGCGTTAGTTGTTCAATTAATTTCAAATTATGAGTTGTTATCATCAAGATGTTTGCATGGCATAAAATATGTTATTTTTGTTGGGAAGAGATGGTTGGCTAAAAAAACCTTCATATGAATTGTTAAAATTTTCAGCATGACATTTACAGGGCATCACATATGTATTATTATTCGCTACAGTAAGGGTAGAGTTTACTATTTCATGTAGGTGGATGGGTCCTACACAACTTTTCCTATAATGGATGACTTATGGTACCTTCTGTGTAGGTGGATGGATCCTACACCACCCCTTGAGTTCAAGACATGTACATGAATGCATTGTTATAGAAATATTTGTGTACATACATAAATTTATATTTCTTCGATATTGTACTAAGGTAAATAATATGTTTTCTACAAGAAATTGAAATTACTACATCGCTATTGAGAGTTATTACTTCATTATAGTAACTTTGAGTTAGTAGTCCCATTGAATATTTCTATGAAACATTCATTCCGTTGTTTTTATAATTTTTTTTTTCAGGAACTTGAGTTAATGATTCAAATCCATGAGCATTTGAGATGGGGGATATTAGAATGGATTTGTTTACTTTCATTTTAGATAATGAATAGAGTATCTATTTTATAAAATTTTGAATAAGTGTTTATTTGCGTTGTATTTGAAGCAATATTCATAAAATAAAAAGTATTTTATTTCATACAACTTCTTAAGTAAGCATTTTCTTACACGATGACAAGTTTTATTTCATTCTACATTGTTTAAAGGAGTTGATTTTAATTTTTAATAATTTAAATTTGTTTAGAAGGTGGGTATTACAAAATAACGTTTCCAATATTCTGCTATCAAGTCCTTATTGTATCCTATTTAAACATGCTCTATGGGCAGAAAAGTATAAACACGAAAATTTCAATCAGTTTTAGAGAGAAAAAGTATCCCTTCTGCTATATGTATAGAAAGCCCACACTCTCTTCCGGAGTAAAGTATTTAGTAGGAATATATCAAAAGATCAGAAGTTGCACAATGATCCTTCAAGCAGAACGTTCTTCTTGGTGTTCACAAGATTTATATATGCAAATCTCATACGGATAATTATATCTTATTTGGCAAAATAGATTACTCTTTGACAGTATATAAACGCACTATTATTGTATCTGCTTATATTTTTCCGTAGCATCCCATTAGAATGTGTTTTCTGAATGTGGAGATTGCCTGGGATTATTTTTAAATTTGATGGCTAAGTAAGTTTTAGGGTTGGGGGAATAAAAAATAGTTCTTAGAAAGTAAAGACAAAATAATTCGTCACATCTTAGGAAGTCTTCAACGTCCAGGTTAATATAATTCACCTGAAAATAAAGGAGATTGTAGCCGAGGTGTAGAGAATGAAGATAGAGAAAGACATAGAGAAGGAGGTTAGCGGGGTGTTTATAGTGAAAAGATTGTAAAAGGGCTAAAGAACGGATTACACTTGGTTTATATTGACGTCCATCCAAGTGATCATTTTTTATACTAATGGTTTCAGATTCACTAAAGATTAATATCTCACTCTTTTGCTTACAGATTCCATGTACAAGTTTTATGGGAAGGGTAGACATGCAAAAAGATTGTATGATAACAATCTTTCCGGGTAAAGGTATATTGTCTGATGCATTATGATCATACTTTTATACACCACCAATTATGCCCCCATTCTTACAAGCTACATCGGTTGTGCCGATGGGGATGAACAAGTGTTGTGGATGTTATCAAAGAAAGAATACAATAATTGCTTTGACGTGACCACAATAGACTACGTAAACTCGAGTTTATGTGTGTCTATAAGTTTATTCTGAGCGATGAGAGATTTGGTTGTTAAGAGGTATCGTGTTATTATTTGATTCTTGGGTTAATATTTTTATTGATACTTCGGCAGTTTATAGCATCTCATTTTGAGAAATTATTGGGGCTAGAGCTTGAACTTAACATTGGTGATATATGTGTTTACACACCTCTTGGAAATTGAGTAATTCCCATTTTGTATGTCACGAGGGTGAAGTTTTCATTTCCTATCAATGTTTTATTTATGATATATTGATATTTGATATTTTAGGAATCAATTTGTTATCTCTTCACTAGGCTATTATTGACTTTAATCATAGACTAGTAAATTTGCTATCTTTATCATGCATCATGTTCATTGGTAGATAGTCATGACGAATCTTTTGTCCGAACGAGCAAAAGGTAGACCCAATTTTCAAGTTGCTAGTATTTTTATAGGTTAGGGTGGTATCCCTGTTTTGATTGCCACATATGGTGTGTTAGTTTCTCGATTTTTTTTATATGGATTTGTGTGGGCTTCCATCACACCAAGAGGTGGTGTTTGCCATTAGCTAAGTGATTGAGACTGCCAATATTGATTGCTCCATATAGTATGATTCCAGTAGGGTTGACAGAGTTGAAAACAATTAGTTAAGACAATGCCAAATTTTGCCTTTGTAGTTTTGCTTTTTATTTATGAATAATAACGATTCAATACAAATTTGTTAGTAAAACAAAATTATGCCCATATCTTTGCAACTTTACATTCATAAGCTTTTCTTTTTATTTTTTCTAAATGTTTATTAATTTTTTTTTATGTCTAGATCTACTATAGATTTAAGTGTTCAAAAAATATTTTTGCATGAGCTACTTGGGCATGATTGAGTTAATATCGACTATATAACAACTCATCTCCTACCTACTAATGGCCTTTTAGTGGCAATTGTATGAGCTTTAATATAGTGTCAGAGCCAAAATGGGCTTATTAAAATATTTTTAATTGTTAATTTGCCACCATCCACTTATCTGTATTTGTTGGTTTTCTGATTTGACTTGCCCATAAGTGAGGGGGAGTATTAATGTATTATCCCACATAAAGATAAATTAATTGTATAGTAGATGAATGGACTCCCCATCAATTAGGAAAACATGACAATTTTTTTGTTTTGATTTGAAAATGATAAGGCTCAATCTAATGTGGTTTTAAGTAGCAAAACCCAAAAATATAAAAGAATAAATACCTTGTTAAGCAGAGAAACAGTGGTTTATCAGTGGTGGTGGATTAGTTGCAGATTGAAAAAGGAATAGCGGTTAACTAAGAGAAGAAATGGTGGTGGATTAGTAGTGGACTGAAATTTAGTTTGGTTATGCATACCTTATAGGACCAATTACAGTTGAAGATAATGTAAGAGTGCCTAATAATTGAAAATCATTCAATGATAATTATAAGTGATTAAACAGAACCAATTAACAGAGACTAAATTTCAATTGGAAATATTTCAATTACGACAACTGAAACTAAACCGATTACAACAAAAAAATTAAAATCATGATTTCAAGAATGAAATCAATTTATACGAACAACCCAAAAATATAAAAGAATAAATACCTTGTTAGGCAAAGAAGTAGTGGTTTGTCGGTGGTAGTGGATTAGTCGCATATTGGAAAAGGAATAGCGGTTAAATGAGAGAGGGAACGGTAGTTATAAGGCCCCAAATTTTCACCAACTCTGTTGCATTACTGTGTTAGTACTGTAGGAACACTGTACAGTATATTAACGATGTAAATTTATCGTCTGTGTGTTGTAATTACACCCTAATGAAATAAAGTGTTGGTTTGAGCTTGTTATCGCTGTTTATTGATTTAATTATGCTATCTGAGTGTACCAATTAAGCTGATTT
>MKEJ01045516.1:0-10808 GCA_001753735.1 Embelia ribes | reverse complement strand
TGTAAGAGAGCCGTCCTCTTTAGTTGCAAACTTTTAATGTTTAATAATACGAGTATAAAGGTAAAATTCAAAAAACCTTTCATTTACTTCCATTCTTAATCTAGCTTGTCTTGGGATAAGATGGGTTATCCATGTCACACGGCCTTGTTCAACTTTGAGGCTTTTACTTTATGCCAACAATAATATTTCTTTTACAATGAAATTCTCAATTTATATTGAACTTAATGAAAATAATACTATTTTTGACACATCTCATTCGAATCACGTATTAGCACATTTTATTTGTTTTTCCATCAACAACTCTTAAAAAAATTAAACTAATAAACCTTATATTTTATCAAATTGATAACATAGACCATGCAGTATATCGATTTTAAAACATACTTTCAAGCAAAAAATTATGTGAAGTTAATCCGTACCGAAAAACGTGATCTTGTTTTTTCCATATTTTATTTACTATGCCAAACAGTCGCTTGCACACCACCGATAACTTTCTACCTCCACCACCTCCTCCCTTTGCCAAACAATCCAAAGAAGCATACAAAAGTAAGAATGTATATATATATATATGACTTAGCGCATTTGTAACCACAATCACCAAAATAGCTACTCAAATTATATTTAAATATTTAATTCACTATTTTAGCTAATAATTTTTTAAAATTTACTCCAACCACGCTCTCTATTTTTGGTAACTATTTCAACTAATTTTCAATAATATAATTAAAAAATATTATGTGGCATAACATGCAAGTATCATAACGATAACATGTCATACCACGTCATTAATTTTAAATGTTAAATTTTAAATTTTACAAATGTCGTATTTACAATGGTTTTATAAGGGTCATATTTACAACGGTAATTATGAAGGTAATTATCATATTTACAATGGTCAAATTTAAAATATAAATATATGTACTTTGGTCATGGTTATGGTCATAGTCATGTTCATGAAATAATAATTATTTTAGAAAGAATTTTGTAGTGAGAAAATTTTAATGAGAGAAAATGCTAGCTACATTTAAAAAGTGAGAAAGAAAATAGCCAAATAAAGAGGGTGTTGTCAATTTTTCAAAATTGGATAGCCAAAATAACTAAAAATTATATTTGTTGTGAAGCTCTTCCGTATGGCATTTTTCAAAATTACTAATATTCCACGATTATCAACAGATATCGATCTGCAACTCAAACTGCTAGCTAGCCCCAGGTATCTTCTCTGTCTCTATCTTTCTCTAAACCGCTAAACTTTTTTCCCTTTTCAATTTCGATGATTTAGACAAATTTAGAGAAATAGTGTTCAATGGTGTTGCTAGAAATGACTTTAATTTGAACTTATTAATTCCATCGCGAACCAAACCCAAACCCAAACCCAAACCCACATTTTTTTAAGCCAAATTCCTAGGATAAGTATCCCGACATGTTCTTGTTCACACTGAAAAAACTGCGAAATTCTTCTTTTTTTTTTTTTTCGTTTCCATTTTCTGCTGATTGTTGGAAATAACTTTTCTTTGGACATATCAAGGCCCGAACTAGGGTTGCATTTCGCAAACTTTTATTTTTTTTTAAAGAAAGTGTAGCCAGTGGTTTTTGGTGAAAGATTGAAGCAACTGTTTTTAAAATAACTGAGTGCAGTTCACGCCATGTGCAGTTTGTTTGTATTATTATTTTTTTTTAAATTAAATTTAATTATTTTATAAAAAAATCTTAATTATTTTTTATAGGGCATCTTGTATTTTTTTTTTTTTCTAGTTATTTATAACTTTATAAAAGATCGAATTCGGTAAGATTTATATTATGAGAATGTTTTTGCAAAAAATTAATATTTATTTAGGTTAATTTTAGCTATGTAAAAATATGTATATATTATGATATCTTTTTTACAAAAATTTAATGTCTATTTAGGTTAATTTTAGATTTGTGAAAATCTCATTATGATAATACTTTAAAAAGTTATTGTTGGATTGGATAATATTTTAAAGACTTAAAAGTTATTTAGGTTAATTTTAGATTTTTAAAAATCTCATTATGATAATATTTTAAAAAGTTATTGTTGGATTATATTTCTTACATTCCCATACATACCTATTTTTGTTTTTTTTACAATAAATGTACCACTTTACCAAACACTACATTACTTATCAAATCAATTTTTAAAATTTATTTACCAAACACTAGGATTATACCGGCTTTTAGAATAAACTTTCACAAACAGTTTTAAGAAGCGGATTTAAAAAAGTACCAGCATTCCCAAACTAGCCCCCTTGTGTAATATTACGAAAAGTCACTTGATAAATACATACAAACTACGATTTTTTTAATTAAGGTTCCATTGTGAAAATATTCTTTTTCTTTGTTATTATTATTAGGGATGTACACGGTTTGGATCGGATTGGTTCTATCTTCGATCCAAACATATTCATTTTGGAATGGTCCTTAATTCTTTGGACTGGAATTGGCTTGCTCAGATTAGGTTCGGTTCGGTTCGGTTCGGTCTGAATTGGTTCCTCCACAGTTCGTTCCGGATTTGGTCCGATTCTCGGTTCCTTGAGCATTACATGATTCATATCGACTTAGTCTTATAACCAATTTTGTCATGTCACTCAATGCATATTAGGCAATCAAATTCTATACATTTTTTGTTAAAATTTAACAATAAGTTCCATTTTTTAAAGAAAAGTACAAAACCATTAGGAACATACAAGAGCTATGCTATACTAAGTGTTAATTACATTAAAAAATTTGTTCTTATACACAAACACACTAAACTTAGAAAGTTTCCATGGAATCCAATTAATTAGTAATAATAAGACCATGACGATCATGTTGATATTAAAATTTCATCGAACATGTGTGAGACGATGCATTATGGTATGGGATTTAACTAATATGAAAGGGTAAATTTTTTAGCCGAAACTTGTAAGAGTGGACCACTGGATTAAAAAAAAATGAATATAAATAAAGGTAAAATTATCTAAAAAAAAAGGTTGCTAAATTTTGTTGAGTCTCAATTCAATGGAGACACACACATATATAATATATTATATATCTGTGTATATAAACATTGATAATATTTAATAAGCATTATGCTTTTATATACCTTGTAACATTGATTTCTTTTTTTATCTATGTATATGTATGCAGGTACGTAAATTTGTATAAAAAAATTATAGGTATATTGTTGTAAGCCGGTACCAGTACAAGCGATGTCCGTATCGGATTGGTACAAGGTTATGTCTAGATCGGTGCGGTTCCAGATAATTTTATCGTAATCCAAGACTTGGCTTGAAAAGTTTGGTTCCTACCAAATTGGTCCCAGATCAAGCATATCCTACTTCGGATTGGATTTTTTCAATCCAGTCTATTTTCGGTTTCGGATTGGATTTCGATTCTCAGTTATTTTGTACCGCCCTAGTTTTATCTATGCGATTGTTGCAATTATAAATATAACATTTTAGTTAAGGGAATGAATCATGGGACAAAATTTTTTACACAATATTTTACAAGTTTTGTAAGCCATTAGATCTATAGCGATCAAACGGCTAAGATATATAAAAAAAACAGAGAAAGAGAGATTGGTATTGTTGCACGTGATAATAATTTTTTTCCTAATATATCATAACCGTTGGATCATTTTAGATCAAATGACCTATAAAACTTGTAAAATAATTTGTAAAAAATTTTATTCCCTTGTCTGCTTCCTATATATATATATATATATATACGAAAAGCAGGAGTCCCACTCTACTCTCCTACCCTTGTAAAGAGAGGTGTGAATGCATGTAGGAGTGAGTACTAGTAGGCGTAATAAATGACGCTAGATGAAAAAAAAAAATAAGGGAAAGAAAAACAAAGGTGGTGGTGTTTATTTTCTCTTTTGGGTTTTTGTTTTGTTTGTCATATGTCAACTTTTTTGCCTGCAATAAGAGAGAAAATTTAAGGGAAAAAAAAACAAAAGAGGCGTGCATTTCTACTCCTTATCTTCAAGTAACTTACCCATGCTTTTGAAATTAGTTTTGGATGGACCACGGTTCTTTAATTTTTTTCCAACATGGGGGAGGAGGTTTTAGTGACCACCACTTTAATTCCCGTGAACCCCTCTCTCTATCCGTGTCTCTCTCGCATTCTTTACTATGAGATGTCCATTTCTACGTGGGGTTGGCTATAAGCCGAACTGTTCGGCTCGTTAAAATTCGGCTCGATCATGTTGTAATTGTACTAGTAACCAGGGGTGGGTGGGACCATACATGAAATTGTGTGTAACTTTAATCGGTATAAGCAGTCAAGCTAGGTCAACATGGCTAGATTGAAATCCTTTTTTTGTTTTTCTAAACTCATTTAACAAACTAATAATTCATAGTGCATGTGGTTTTGATAGAAATGGTGTCTCGTGTTGGCTTTAGTGTTTAACTGTTTATGTTAACATTAGAGGCTTTGTTTACAGTTAGTACCTGCGTAATATACAAATCTTTAATTATATGTATTTGAGTAATTTAGTTGTATCCATAGGACTCTGTACAGCATGAATTAACACACTTAGCCTCAATTCATACCAAAGGAAAAAAATATAAAAAATTAAAGTGCAAATATTCTTACTATGTATCTTACACTTACAAGACCGATAAGAAAAATCGGCCTTAGACGACTCTTTCATCGGGACCTTTTAATAATAAAAAAAAAATATTAAATAGTCTTCAACGCTGGTAGAATCCTTCAATACAGTAGATTTTAGTATTTTTGTATCAAAATATAAATATAAAATAAAAATAACATATACAAAATATGTCTAGAATAATATTAATAACTCAATAAAAAAAATAAAAAAAACTCATTACATGACAAATCTCCTATAATCGTATGGACTTAAGTTTCTTACTCCCTTCATCCATAACATATGGGCTCAGTATAATTGACACACATTTTTCATGAAATGATACTTATTTAAAGACTTTCCATCACACCTAATAAATATGGGCCTTTTCATTCTAATACATGTTTGAAAAGATAAATTTTAAAAACATATATTCAATAAATATATAATTTAATATTTTCTTTAGATAAAATTATCCTATAATTAAGAGCAGTAGTCCAAGTTCTAAAACCCTTTCACTAAGGATCTATTTGATTACATCTTTAAAATTCCAAGTTTTCTAGAATTTTCAAATTTAAGTTTGTGTTTTTTGTTTTTGGTCGTTATGAAGTTGAAAGTTTTAAATTTTATATATCATGCTTTTATTTTGAATTTTGTTTTGTTTAACAAAACCAAAACATAGTGCTTTTCTTTTTCTTGTCAAGATTTACCACTATAAGATATAAATAGCAAAGGGGGTGAGGGGCGAAGGCAACAACAATGACAAGTGCATTGCAGAGAGAGAGAGAGAGAGAGAGAGAGAGGTGGCGATGGATCCCAGAAACCAAACAACCGACAGCATACTCTCTTCCAATCCCAATCCCGATAATAACAATACACATATACATAAATACATACATACATACATACATATATACAGTAGTAGTATATAATGATCGGTACTGAGTGGGGTTGGTCATTTGTGACAGCAACTGTTGATGCCTCCATTTTCCAGAGCCGTAAAGTTGTAATTCTCTGCATCAATATTTTATTTATTTATTTATTTATTTGCCGTCCAACTTGTAAACATTGCAACATGCGACGCAAATTTAAGAAATTCATGTGGAAAATTGACTTTTGCGCATGTAGCATGACAAAATTATTGTCCTTGGGATGGGATCAATTTATGATGATATATCATCATCATAGCGCTTTCTCTCTCTTTCATCCGTTCAAGGAATCAATGAGCTAGTATTTGCCATAATAAGTTTATTGAAATTCTTAGTACGAAGACATTATAATATTAGCATGTAGTCATCACTTACGAAACGGGACCATGTTAGATAGTAGGGTGGGCCTAGTAATATCCTTTGATATTGAAAATTGGGCTTTAAATTGCTCGATTTAGTTCGGTTCGGCTGTAACTAAATTCGATCACTTTCTGACAGTAGTGGAAGTTTAATTTTATTCTTCAGAGCTATTATTCACACTCATTTCCCAGTTCTTTTCTAGCTTTTTTATTCATTTTTTAATGAGTTTCTAATATTTGAATATTTTAACGACGAACATGTAATTGTGAATAGGCCCTGTGTACATAACCAAGAACATAATATCTTTGCCATGCTCGAACATTGTTTTTAAAGATGAAAATTCGCTATCTTTATGGATCCTAGATTTTTGTCACCTAAAAATATACGCCATGGTTGTTTTAACAAAACATAATGATCATAAAAAAATGTGGCAAATTGTTAGTCTTTCCCTTTTATAATTTTGCAAGTGATCGTGGTACTCAAAAAGCATGGTTAGTCTTTGTTTCGTGCGTAGTGTTATTATTTGACACACGTGATCATTTTGATTTGATTAATAGGTTGAGTAAGAAGATGCAAAAAAAACAAAAACATCATGTTCATCTCTAGATGCCTGTAGAGTACGTGCCAGGTCACAGGTCCCCCACTCCAAGATGATACATATGATGATGCATATGTATGTAACTTTTTTGTCAAACTGTAGTTAAAGCAGCTTGTACTACTTTCGAATTAATACCACGTTTATGTACACTTCTGTATGTAATTATCTCAATCAGTGTCATTGGCATGCCTTTGGTTTGGATCATCTGGCATGCTCCCAATATAAAATGATTACAAAATTTAAAATAAATAAAATGAAAATATATAGAGAGGAATTGAGTTCCATAAGAAAGCTCCAATTTGGTTCATATATATGATAGGGGGTGTTTGGATGGAGCTTATCTTTGGTTTTCTTTATCTTTTTAGTTTGGGTTGCATTTGGTTTATGTTGTTTGTCTTTTGGATTTAAAGAAAAAAACCAACTTTCAAGGTTAAGCGGTCATCTAGTTTTTTCTTTGGTTTTAAAAACTAGATTATTTCATTTTATTTTATTTACAAGCAAACAAAGGCATAACATACCGATAATATTTAAAATCTTTTTCTCTAAACTCTTTTAATAGTTGAAAGTAAAATTGGGTAATAATATTAGGTTGGGCCTCCTCTCACTCTGATGGGCTGGGTCATTCGGCCCACATTTTTCTATTTCTCAACATTAGTATTATTAGTGTATAAAGTTTCAGTCTAAATATATTATTGCCTCTTTCAAGTTGAAGGGACTAAATAATTAGCAAAGGCTTCGTTTGGGTAAAAAAAAAAATTTAACCAAAAGAGCTACTTTTGTCAAGACATAGAAAGAAAGTTCAATGCATCAAGCTTGAAATTTTTAGCCTATTTCGGCTGAAACAATAAAAACAAAGTTCATATTAAAATTTGAGAAGTCAAACGCTGTTAGAAACTTTCAAGCCAAAACGAGAAAAACTTTGAGATGAAAACTACAACTAAACAATCCCTAAATAGAAGAACATGAATACTCGTAAAGATAACATTCATTATAATTCCTACGAACAACATAATTTTACGACCCAACGAGCAAGCTAGATATTATGAAACCATGAATTACACAATGCAGCAGGCGTTGACGTTATCATCGTTGAACATGTTGCTAACTTTGTCGTCACCCCGGTGAGTGACAGGAATGTAGCCGTGCTTTTCTCCAATGTTGTATCCATGTCTCCAGTAGTTGTAGGTGTCTTTGAAGTCGCGAGTTAGGTCTTTGAAATAGTTGCTTTCATTTGTGAAATACAAAGGTGGATTTGGGTACGGCCAAAACTCGGCTCTCTTCCCGGCCCTCCTGACTGCCTTCAACACCTTGTTCCTCTCCACGTACCCAACCACCACCACTTTTTCCATCTCAAGATCCACTTCAACTGAGTCTATCCCTGATCATGTATGCAAACCAAGTTACCAATAAAAGCCTACCCAAGTAATTTTGAATTGAATTTCAATCTTGAAAGGTAAAGAAGAATCAAGGGAAAAAGGCGATTATATATATAAGCACAAACTCTATGCACGAGTAGGATACCTCGGAGCTTGTAAATAGCGTCTTTGACCACTCTCTCGCAGCCAGTGCAACACATCCTCACTTTAAGTTCCACTGTCTGAGAAAAGCAAACGAAAGTTATCAAAAGCCATATATGCTAATGCATCTGTTTTTAGTGCTTGCTTCATGTATAGATGTAGCATATGTAGTATACTAGCTATTTGTTCCATGGTTATCTTATCTTTGGTATGGTCCTTATTATGCTATGGGGTAAATAAGGTATAAACGTCAACTTTTAACCTCTTCTTTGTTGGAAACTAGAAAGGAAATTAACACACAAACATGAACTATATATGTCGAGAACCAGGTATATAAATGCACACAGTAGGCTGCTAAAGTCGACCTGCAAAGATAAGGGTCGGCCCTTGGGCATGTTGGTGGTATAATTTCGACGTTGTAATGCTTTTCAAGGTGGGTCTGTTGATAGGGGATAGTAGTTGTTTTTGATCGATCGGGAATAGAGGATATATAGGCTAACACACTCCTACTTAAGAGGTTAAATTGTTCCATGAGTATAAAAGCATAAAAGAGGAATATATTGATCTAAATACATGGAAATTAATATATTCCCAGCTTGAAGGCATCGGTTCTTTGCTCTCCGTATAATTAATATATATATATTGCTATGAACCCAAAATACACATGAATTGTCTACGCTATTAATTTGGAAATATGGCAACTACTAATTTCTTGTGCTTAACTACATTAATATCATGAATTCAAAATGTCTTCTACCTCTTCGTCAAAAATAAATTTGTTACATAATCTTGCACATTAAGTAATGCATTTTCTTTTATTTTATAATTGTATGCCAATATTTTCTTAATATTAATTTAGTGGATTATGGAATTTACGGCATCTAACTTGTCTTTGTCTCTCCTCTAGTTGTGGGTTTGATGGGTATATTGAGGAATAACAAGTATGACCTTTTTGATAATAATAATAATAATAATAATAATAATAATAATAATAATAATAATAATAATAATAAAAAGCAAGTATTCTAAAACCACCTTTTCTTTTGAATTATTATTATTATTGCCTATCATCTTCCATTTGTTTGGTCCAAACCAGGATATCACCTTAATACATGAGATCAAAATCGAACCTTTTGGGTTCCATATACTTTTATCACTGACATAGTCCAACAATGCCATATGAATTAAGATTGCTTTAATTTCTACCATTCATTTCAACATTCTTCTCTTTCCAATTAAAGATATCGTTGCTTTGTTTGCATGGTACTGTTTATTTCTCTATTTTTTATTCCCAAAATACCCTACACTCCTAAACTCTAATAGGGAAAATTTCTATTATCACCATCATCCACGTATTAAAGAAGCAAATAAATTGAGATAAATAAAAATAAAATAAGAAATTACGTCGGATTATTAACATGAATTTTTTTACATGCATAATCCTAATCCTCAATACAAATAAGGATTTTAAAATATACTCAAAGTACTCAATTAACATCTTTTAATTGAATTACGTGTTCACTAAAAGGTCCCTAATAACTAATTGAATCATCCGCCATATGAATATGATAGTGCTGTTCTATATTCTTCTTATCTTGATCAAACGCAATGAACACGGTTTTGAAAATAATAATTTCAATAGGATAAGAGTAATATATACATCTCAATGATAGTGGATTACTAGTCACTTTATTCTTCTTGTTTGCTCCTCCTATAAGGGGATCTACATCATTTAGGACTTGTTTTGTAACAGTTTATAAATTTCAGTTTTTCAGTTTCTTTACTTAAAAATTGGACAACATTAAATTATTTGTTATTTTGGCCTAAATAAACTCAAAATTTAAAGATGTATTTAGTTTTTTTCTCAGTCATAAATAAACTAACTTACTTGCTTAAAAGACACAACCAAACGGAGGTGAGTAATTTACCAATGAAAAGATGTATATAATTGCAATTTTGTAAATAAAATGGGCCTGCCAGATGTATAGCATCAAAAAGAAATACCCTGGCAGTTTTACAGAATTAAAATATTTTTTAACCGTTTTGTTGAAATTACTATAATTTTGTAGACGAACCTAGACAATATTTGGTGATGAAAGGGATCCTTCAAAAATTAGCAAACCCCAATGCATTAATTTTTTTTATTTTTTCCTTTTGCGGATTAATTATTTCAACAATTGCATGATGCATCATTACAAATCAGTTTTGTACATTTGATGCCAACAATGTTGAGACATTGCAATATCTTTTTATATTACTAGTAAGTCATCACGTGCCAGTGAGAAATAATGATTTAAACTGAAATATATTATTAATTTTATGTTATAATTCCCACAATCTAATTATGCTATTAGTTATATGTAAGTCTACTACAATGTAAAAATAATCGTTTGTTGTCCAAAATCATGTTTTAGTTATTTATAATATTTTTATATTTTATCACCTCTCTTCCCTTTTTTTGTAAATTAATATTAATTAAGAACCTAGTAAACTTGAAAATATTGGGAAATTTGTTTCTCAATTTACTTGATAAGTAACGGTTACAGTTTTATGGGTATGAAAACTGATTACCTCGTATAAGAGAATTTATCTTTTACTTCTAAGTCATAGCCTTGCGATGCCACAATTAATATAAACTACAACATTAGGTCTCTTATTATTTTTTTCAACTCTTTTTAGTATCTTTTACAATAAATTTTAATATAGTATCCTATGATTCATTTGTAACACTCAACTCACTACTAATATGAAGATGAAATATACCAATAACTTATTATTTGAAATTCAAATTAATTATCTAAAATATTTTGAAA
>MKEJ01045496.1:0-10096 GCA_001753735.1 Embelia ribes | reverse complement strand
TATTTAATTGATATAAGTTAGGGAAGAAAGTTATTACTGTATTCACCGAGGGACAAGACTGTAGTTTAATTGACTTAGAATTCCTATTTGTTTGAGTGCTTTATTTCTTATTTCTTAAAAATTCCAAAATTCCCATTATTTAGGAGTAAAAGTAATTTAAATAATTGTTAATTAGAGTTGAAATTGATTAAACAGATTAAACTTAGCAAGCTAAGTTAAAAATTTGAGTTTCCTAGGATTCGGTTATCAGACTTATCGAGAAAATTGCAATCGTCTCTAGTATACTTGCTAGGTAATCTTTTTGTATGAATATAGGAATCGACCATTGCTCGTTCTCCTTCAAATACTTTTATTTCTCAGCGGAAGTATGCCTTCATTTTATCTGATACTGGTCAATTGGGTGCTCGTCCCACCTCTTTTCCCATAGAACACAACTTGTGTCTTCTCCCTAATGATGGAGTTATTTGATCTGATCTGAGTGTTTACCATCGACTTATTGGGCGTTTACTTTATTTGACTATTATGCAATCTGATATCACTTTTCCAGTTAATTACCTAAGTTAGTTTATGCAAGCTCCTCGTGATGTTCACCTTCAATATGCTCATCGGGTTCTTCGTTATGTCAAGGGTTCGCCTAGTCATTGTTTGTTTTTTGCTTTTAATAGTTCTTTGGAGTTGACTGCTTATACAAATTTTGATTGGGCTAGCTTCCCTACTACTCGGAGGTCCACTACTATTTTTTTTATTACCTTGGGTATTGCTCCTGTTTCTTGGCAGTCCAAGAAACAAGTTGTCGTTTCACATTCATCTGCTGAGGCGGAGTATCGTGCTATAACTTTTACTACTTGTGAGTTGGTTTGGCTTGCTACTCTATTGCTAGATTTTCAGCTCCCTATTTCTTGTTTGATTAATCTGTTTTGTGATAATAAGTCTGCGGTTCATATAGCTAATAATCTGATTTTTCATGAGCGTGTTAAACATATTTAGATCGGTTGCCATTTGGTTCGTGGGAATATGCATTCTAGTTTGATTTTTACTTTGCACACTCCTACTCATTCACAGCTCGCAAATGTCTTTACTAAGTCCCTTGATCGCGATCTTCATCATTTTTTCTCTTATAAATTAGGCATTACGGATTTTCATACTCTAACTTGAAAGAGAATGTTAGAATAGTATTTTGGTTGTACCACATATATTATTTCATTTTACTATTTAGTCCATGTACAGTCTTACATATAGACATACAAATGTATTATATTTTTTGGTTGAGCTAAAAAAATTATTATTACCCATATTATTTTCCCTTTCTTAACACTAACCAATATCAAACTTGGTGGTAGTTTTTTTAGCAGCTAAAAACTCTACTCGACTCGGCTACACCTGCAATTGGGATCCACTCCATTTTTACAATCTTCGGCCAGGTTTGAAATTTAGAATCGAAAGATCATTTAATAGTGTATATCGGTATATATGTAATTTGGGGGCAAAAATTGTTTGTAATACATATTGAGATAATATTATGTCCATTAAACTTTGGGTCTCTTCTAAATGAACATATCGACCAAATACTCTTTAAGATATTTCTACCGGCCCATGTAATTGGACTCTTATTATTGGGTTAACTCAGACCCATTTACTCACAGATAATATTTTGATGAAATGGTACATGTTTATAGCTAAAACTTCTCTAACAATGTGCATAGAATTGGATAAATTATTCTACCTCTACATTTATATTTCAATTTTTATGACATTATCCCCCAAAAAACCTACATTAGCAGTTCGGTTGGAATCAAACATAAACCATGGCTCCCTAAGGGTGATAGAATTTGTTGACTGAATTTAATCTTTTCAGAGCAGCTCGTATCGCTAATCGTACATTCAAGCTGAAAGGAGCGAGTTAAGTGTACTTAACGTTCTAATTTATGTAGTCAAGTTCGCAATATGTAAGAGTAAACATGGACCGCAGGATTGCTACAATTCAAGGTGAGTTGCAGCATGCCATTGCTCATTTTTTAAGTGTATGGTTAGATCTCATTACCCAGATTTTAATTAATTTTTTTTAAGTTATGAATTACTTAAATTTGGGCCATTAAATCTGATTTTATAGTTTAAAATTGAACAGTAGCATGCCACTGCTCATTTTTTAGCTATAGGATAAGATCTAATTGTTCAGATTTTAATTAAATATTTTTTTAAGTTATGAATTATTTAAATTTGGGCCATTAAATCTAATTCTACAACTAAAAAATGAGTAGTAACATATTACAACTCATGTTGAGATGTAGTAACCCTGTCTTCGTAAAGATGGTCCATCCTAAAAATGATTACATACATTTATGCTTCTATAAATTAGTAGGCTAGAAGCAGTCCTTGCAATGCGGATAAAACTTTTTTCCTAGTTATGAGCACTTAATATTAAATTGTTTTTCTATGGATGGAGATTCGACTTCTATAAATATAAAAAAACCCTTTCTTGTGTCAATACAAAAATAATATTGGCCATTCAATTTTAAGAAGATGAATACGAGCCTTAGGTTAAGTTAGTTTAAATTTTTGAAAAATGGTATTGGTTTTTCTAAGTAATTATCTGCAATGGTTTTAAGTTTATTTGTTGGTTGGTATTCATATATTGATACATCCATACCAATTGTTTTTTGCGTTGTAATCTTTTCCCAATAGATGGATACTATTTCTTTTCACACAAGTGGTATTTTTGAATGTCGCATATTAAGATTTGTTAAAAAAATTTATTTATTTTTTTAAATCATTCATTTTGATTATCTTGGGAGAGAGTTCAAAAAGCTCCAGCAAAATATATGTTTTTATCTTTTTTTGACAGGGCAAAGTGATTATTTTAATAAATAACCATGGGTTGACGCAAGTGTTGGGGTGTAAAAAATCAAACAAGCATATTAACGACACCAAATATAATGTAGTTCGGCCAATTGTGCCTAATCCACGAAAAGAATATAAAATTTTATTAAAAATCACTTAAAGAGGGATACAAAATTCTCACACAATTTTTGTCACTCGCCTCACAAATCTTACAACTTATTTTTCTCTTTTTTCAGCTATTTTTGGTGTGGATCTGTTGCACATCCTACACCCTTATTTATACACATAATTTGGCATGAATTATGCCTTTATATTCAACATGAATCATGCCTATGGTATGGAAAGTGATATTATATCTATCAATTCTCCTCCTCCATACTAAGTGAAGAGAATGCATTCGACATCGATTAATTGGAGAATCTTCAATATCACCATGATGATTCTTTAGAATCATGTGATAGAGGTAATCGTTTCCCCTACTCACTATTCTCATCATCTTCCAACATTCAAAACCACTTGTTGGTATCACATCACACAAGAGCACCAACACCTTGGATTTCAATTGATCTTTTTTTTCCTGAGATTCAATCAACTCGCCTATTGATTTTTTATCCCTAAACTCCAATAACTCGCAATATTGATTTTTTTTATCCCTGAGCTCCAATAACTCACAATATTATTTTTTAATTCCCGAGATTCAATAACTCGCAATATTATCAGTCATCAGTACAATCTCCCGATATGGTTACAAGAGTTGAACCATCTTCATATGCTGACTGATTGCTTGACTTATCTTGGTCACGTTTCCTCTGCCGGCAGTGCTTTTGAACATAACCTACTTTGCCACTATAGTAACACTTCTTGTTATTACCTCCACCTCCATTTCCGTTTCTTCCTTTACCATTATCTTGTTGCTTTCCTTCAGTAACGAAAGCATCAGCATAATTTGCTCTAAGCTCTTTTCTTCTATTCTCTTCATCAAATAGAGTATTGCTTACCATTTCCATGGTAAGCATTATATTTGAAGCCGAATTGCTGATAGAAACTACTAGCGTCTCCCAACTATGTGGTAGGGAACTGAGAAGTAACAGGGGTTGCACTTTATCACCAAGTTGAAGATCCACAACTACGAGTTTTTTCACCAATTTCTGAAAATCACTGGAATGAACAGTAACGGAGGCACCATCCTTTAATTTCTGGTTATTAAGGCGTTTCATCATTAACGCCTTATTGTAAGTAGTCTTCGCTTGAAACATGTTTTCTAGTTCACCCAAAGTACGAACGCGTCAGTCTCTTGCGTAACGTGATGAAAAACGCTATTTTCAATCCACTGTCGGATCTGACTAATAGTCTTTCTATGCTTTTTCTTCTAGACACTTGCAAGTACATCATTTGGCTTTTTTCCTTTTTCTTCAATCGGATCGTACAAATCCTTACAATTAATAAGATCATCCATTCGAGACTTCCATAATGCATAATTGGTAGTAGTCAACTTAATCATCGCATTTGAATAAGAATCCTTCATTAATTCTCTAAATTCTTTACCCAAATATGTCACAAAAAATTAAGATCACTGTTGCAATCAGAACAGCCAAAAACCATGAAAACGCTTCTTGAATTGCCAAAAACAGACCTAGTAAGAGCCAGAATTGTAGAATAGTTGAAAAAGAATATTTTTTAACGGAAAGGGAATATTTCATCTGTTGGTGTCACTGATAATGTGGCACAGGGTCCGATGTCCGGGTCGTGTCGGTCTCGGGTAGATTTGACCCGATCAATGGTTTGACTAATCAACGGGTCATCGGTTCGGTTCACAGTAGCAAGTCATTGGTATAACTTGTTAGGGTCAGAGGTCATAGGTTCAACCAGGTTTGGTTCACGGGTTACTAGTTCAAATCGGTCTGGCGTATGTAAGACACGCGAGCGCGTGAGCTCACTGGTCTTCTTCCTTTCGCCGTGCATATAACGTGTCTGGGGCGTGTTGACTACTCCGGTAACTTAGATCAGCGGGTGTGGTCCACCCCAAACTTCGATTACCTTAGTTTTTGCATCAAAATTTTCGGTTTGGAATGAAAAATCCAATTATATAATCACATGCAATTTTCGAACAAAATTCAAATTCCACGGTTGAGCAAAAATTGAAAAATCCGGTCAACCACAGCTTTGATACCACTTGTTGAGGTACACCAAATATAACGTAATTCGGCCAATTGTACCAACACCATGGAAAAGACATAAAATTTCATTAAAAATTATTCAAAATGGGGTACAAAATTCTCACACAATTTTTTTCACTCTCATCACAACTCTCATAGCTTATTTTTCTCTTTTTTCTAATTTTTTTGTGTAGATTTGTTGCACATTCTACACCCCTATTTATATACATAATTTGGTATGAATCGTACCTTTTCGTTCAACATGAATCATGCCTATGGTATGGAAAATGACGTTATATCTATAAACAAGATCACGATGTATAAGATGTTGAACGTCATGTAAAATTTTAAAAATAGTTAAAAGTCAAAAAACTTTTTAAGAGATTGGAGGGGCTAGCTATTGTTGCATAACAAAACTTTGCGCTAAGGAATAATATATAAGATACTAAGTCGCCTCATTCTTTATCGATGGATGATGCTTCCACCTCCAATCTTTGCTCATGCTCTTATGGATTTTTGGCTTGCAATTAATGCTTTCTCGCTCCCGTGCTTGATTTGGTAACTTAGATCATATATGTATTTTCAAATTACGGGAGACTATAATTTTCCTAGCAAATTCATATATCCACCCCTGTAAACATCATACTATCATGTCAACATATGATTATTAATTACTATAATCATTATATCTAACTAATCTATAAAAGATACAAACTTGGCAAAGTGTTTCATACAATTTTTCTTTCAAACTTGTCCTTTATCTATTTCTTTGTAATAAAAGTTATCATGCCCAAAATGATAATTAATTATTTTTAATATGTATATCTTTTTATTAAGAGATAATAATGTATCTTTAAATTTTTAGATTGATAATTATCACAAAAATAAATTTTAAATAATTTAAAATAAAAATATCAAAAGTCAAACAATCAACATATCTACTAAACTTAACAAAAGATTTAAATATTATATTGATTCTGAAGATTATAAATTAATGCCATGAGTTCACGAAAGTATTTCGAAATTTCTATACGATGCATATGATAACTACAATATTTTTATATTTTTATTAAATATTTGAAATAATTTATTAATTTTTGTTCTTATGTTAGTATGTGATATTTTGTTAGATAATAAATTTATTGATAATTATTTTAGAGAGCTACAATGGGCTTCTTATATTGATAACCCAAGAATATAAAGATGGAGACATAATCAAATCAAATTATAATTTAAATTAATTACAACATTACCCTTTTTTTATTCCCATAGTCGACAATAATTAAATAACTTAATCCTTCAACATTTCTTTATTTTTTTTTCATAATCCCATTAGCATATATTATCTTCAATAGGTCCGCTAAAGATAAGCATGCAATGACATCGGAATGTAATCTTGCAAATAAGACGATAACAGTCATGAGTTGCAGATTTGGTGCTTCTCTTACGTGAAACAGTCTCTTGTTTTGATAAATATAAGAAACAAAATAGGAAAAAAAGAGGAATCATCGAGAAAACTTGATGATGCTAGTCTCTTAAAATTCTAAATTCAACAATAAAAAAGAAAGAGGCCAATTTGAGATATCTTCCATTGACAATCAATTTGGGGTCTTCTCCCTTATTGTTGGGCCAAATTGGATGTCGCCTACGAAATGTCAAATTGGGGTCTCGCCTGCTCAAATTAAAAATTAAAATAGTTTGATAGAGAATAGAAAAATATAAATAAAATAACTCAATCTACAAATTGTATAAAATTTTAGAGGGGACAACTTGAAATATAATGGCAATAATAGCATAATAATCATAGTGTTTGAATAAGAAGACATGTTGATTGATGGTGAAAAATAATATAAATATGGTAGATAGTTGTTTTATTATGTGGAAGTTATGAAAATAATAAATAAATAGATAGGGTGGGTCACCAGTTGCAACCAGTCCATATGCCGGTATTTGCAATCGACGGCCATTAGGCGGTGGTTTTAGGGTTTCAAGTTGTAACAACTTCCAAATTCCCAATCATATCATAACCATCCCCCTAAATTCTCAACCATCACACCTATAACTCCCAATCATCTCACCAAAAGCCCCTATATAACCCTCTCCACTCTTTCTATTTTTTCACCATCTTTAAAAAAAAAAAAAATTTGAATAAAAAAAAACACACGATATTTTTCGATTCTACATAAGAAAGTAGCTTAAATAGTCTAATATTAGACAAGCTCCATCAACTGAGCTAAGTACCCTTCTATAACAAGAATGTGCAACTCATGTTTTGGGACTAAATATCCAAAATTTTGAAGTTTGTACATAACTTTCATTATTACAATGCAATAATAATTTTTGTAGCTTGTTTAACTAATGCCTTCCCAAAAAAGGTCCAAAAAGAAAAGGAAGAAAACTAGGAAATAAATAATTAATTTCCGTGTTTTTGCGTTGAGAGAACGAGAGGCTGCCAAGCAAATACCTAGTAGGTGTATTGAACACGGGCGCGACTTTGCTAGTAGCGTTATGATATTGGTCTTCTTCATCAACGATCACCGGCGATTTGGTAGACATTCTTGCTCCGTAACAGAGTTGATTTTATTTTGCAACATTCTTATATCTATTTATACATATATATATATGTGTGTGTGTGCCGAATTGGCAGAGAATGCCATGTAGGCAAGGACAAATACTAACTAGGAGCTAAACTTATCTATCACCTCATTTAATATTTTTACGAAATTATATTAACTTGCTCTACTTTGTAGACGGAGACAGTTTTGGTTTTCTTAACCATCCATTTCTTGGTGGTTGTTATTATCGAATTTATTATCATTTTCGAAATTCTCGTTAACATACCTACATGCACGTAACTTTTCTATAAAATAAAATGTTGTATTAAAAAATATATTTTTAAAGAAAGATCATGCCTTATATCAACTGAGGACTATACATAATTTATTTTTTGGACTTAAAGTATGGACATAATATTCGAATATACTCCAATTTATTCCTATCCTGAAATATGCTTTTAGTAAGGATTAATTTTTTTTCACCCTTGATGGATAATGTTTTTCCATGCAGTTTGAGACCTTTCATAAATTTTATACTTGTATAGATCTGCTCATTGTAGTCCATGCTTCATTAATATGTTTATTTTATTTCTTCTTTTTTTTTTCAGTTTTGAGAGATTTAAAAAAATTGTGCAAGTTGCCTTTTCTCCAATGAATGAATATGGAGTACTGTGACATACCATTTTGATAAACAATTCTGTAAAACAATATATATATAAAAAAATGCGTTTTGTATGCTACTATTTAATCATCAGTGAGTAAATATGCAATCACATCCTCCTGATGTAAGGGGCATTTGGGACAAACATTAGTTTTGAAGAAGTCTATTTATAAATGGATTTCCAAAAATGGATTTCTAAATAAGTATTTCTGAAAAACAAAATAAAAAAAGATGTTTGGTGAATAATAATTTTTAAGTGTTTACATCTTTAGAAGTCTTACTCATATATTTGTTAATAAGTCTGAAGTGATAAACAAATATGAATTTCATAATCATTGCAGTAAATTTATGATACAAAACCAGTAATAAATAAAACCTTACATTTATTATCATCAAGAAAAATGAAAGTATTGCCTGAAAATAACTTAATAATTAACTTTGTAAAAAAATTAAACTTATTAATTGTTGAAGTTCAAAATTTAGCAAAAAAATCTAAATATTCAGAGAAAAATAGAAAAAAATAAATTGTCATCTCAATCGATTATTTCATGAAAGTAAAATTGAATTTGCAATTGCATTTGACTCAAGTGCACTACAAATGCAATCAAAAATGCGATCAAGATGCTTATTCATGGCCACAACGGCGATCAAGATGCTTATTCATGGCCACAACGATGGCCTTAAATGCAATCAAGATGCTTATTCATTGCCATTGGCTCAAGTGCACCACAAATGCGATCAAGATGCTTATTCATGGCCACAACAGAAGAAGCTTTTTTACGAGGCTCGGGCGGAAGAATTATGTCTACATTCCTCTTTCCCCGTCGTTGATCTTTTGTTTCTGTGATAGCATGTTTTTGTTATTGTTGTGTGATTAAGTTTGTCTAATTGATTGACTGATTACAAGTTGTTGATTTTTTTTATTTTTTATTTTTTTTGGGTGAGCTTTTCTATCAAATATCTAGTATAATCTAGAAAAAAGTTTCCTTCTAGGAGCATATTTTTTTTTTTATTAATTGCTTCAATTGCAGCATGTTTTTGTATCATTGGCTGATTTTGATGGATTGAATTAGTGATTAGCAATTTTCGAGGTTACTTTTTGTGTGTGCCTTTTTATTAAATCGGGTTTAGCATAATATAGAAAAAGGTTCCTTCTTCAAGCAGATTTTTTGTTAACTGTTTCTATTGCAGCTTGTTTTTGAATTTTTGGGTTTAAATGATAAGCAGTTTATGGAGAATTTTTGTTTTGTTTTGTTTTGTTTTGTGAGCCTTTATATCAAACTGTGTTTTTGTTAATTAACGTAGAAAATATTCCTTTTATGAGCAGATGCTTCTTAATTATTTCAATCGCAGTATATTGTCAAATTGATTAAGTAATCAACAACTTTGGAGAATTTTGTGTATCTTTATATGAAATTGGGTTTTATATAATTTAGAAAATGATTCTTCTGTGAGCAGATTTTTGTTAATTGTTTGAATTGTAGTATATTCTTGTGCTATTGTGTGATTAAATTTGACGGATTGGTTAAGCGATTAGTAGTTATGGAGATTTTGTGGTGTACCATTTGTATCATCATATTGATAAGGATGGAAATTTTATGCATACAAGTACATAGTAAATTCATATATACATCAAGTTATCATTGGACATGCAGGAGAGGGACTATGTAACACAAATAATTATTGAGAAGGAAACTTAAATTGAAGCCTATTAGAATTTGGTAAATTTTGTGATTCCTTCCTTTTTTTTTTTTTTCCCATTTTAGGTTTGTCATTTTTAATGATCTTTTTCAGTTTTCATTCAGTTTTATTGTTAGTGGTATAAACGAAAAGGTGTTGGTGTGCTATTGTTGCCACATATATAAAAAAAATTCATGTTTGCGTAT
>MKEJ01045487.1:0-11465 GCA_001753735.1 Embelia ribes | reverse complement strand
AAATATTACTACACTGTACCTTAGTGCATTTGTTAAGAAATATCCTGCATATTTATGAAGCAGTCAGATAACGAGGCCTAGCAACAAAGCGAAAACCACGCAAAAAGGGAGAGGAAAGAAAGAGGAAACAAGAGAAAATAAGAGTGGAAAGGAATCTAGTTTGGTCCACATTTTTAGCTTTATTGTACATATTATAACATGTTGCAATCTTTCTTTTTATATAAATAAAATTATACACCAATACCAGTCCCATGAATTAGGCCGAGTTAAACTTATTTTAACTTAAGATTGAACCACGTAAATTTTCGTCTTCTATTTTATTTTCCTGTATATTATTATATTTACTTTCTAGCATAATTGGTAACAAATAGTATTAAAAAACAAACTCTTACTAATGGAAGTTGAGAAAAATTAGTACATAGCAATCACGAAATTCTATAGCATTTACTTACTTTGAAAATTATTTCCGATAGAAATGCATTTTGTTTCCGAAACTCATAAAAAAAATTGTTTTGACAACTAGTAAATAAATGAAGAGATAAAATTTTGTTTATTATATTTCAAATTAAAACATAAAAAATAACAAAAAGAGATAATTTAGAATAAATGAGTTAATAACATAATTTACTTAAGAAAATATTATTTTTCTATGATTTGGATGCAAAGTATATATACTTTGTTAATATATATTTGTAAATGTGTTGAAGAGTTCTGAAATATTTTCGCATCAAAATAACCTAAGATTAAGTCCAATTTCTGTTCCATTTCCATTTTAATTTTTTTTTCTTTTGATAGTGTCTAATATTTCAATTATAATTGTTACCTGATTTGACAAATATATTTGACTTTAATATATACTAGTATAATATCATGCGACTTTGTCAATACAAGCAATACGTGTTTTGTGGTTTTCAGATTGTTTTCCGGTCTTCCAAGTTTCGGTAAATACTTTTAGCAACCCAAAACACTTTCCTGCTATATGAATTACTCGAGAATCGAATACGTAAATAATTTTTTTTTATAAAATACTTTGACAGTAAAAATAAATTTTCGGTATTACGTCACGCCAATAAATATGCCACGCCATCAAAAATATAACAATGCATATATATATAAAGGTAAGCTGTACAAGATAACAATCACAGAGGGGATTGCGTCCTAAAAATAGTATGCAATATGCATAATAGCGATCTGAACAAATTATAAACGTCACAAATAGATGCACATGCTGCTAATCAAACAAAAGTAGCAAAACTCCATTTGAGTCATAGAGTTGCTCCATACCAACTCATAATGTTCGGCTTAGCAACACGCTAACTCCTAAATAAACCCAATTATCCACTATCACATGAACTAACCCAGTCATTCAATATTTGCGTAAATATATATATATACGAATATATATACAAACAAAAAGTAAGAAATTTGAATGTAACTAATATAATAAAAATGAAAACATGCTAAAAATATTAAATAAATAACACAACACAACTAATACAAATAAATAGTTCTAGAATGTCATTTGATCAAACGTTCGGCACTATGGGAGAAACACTCAGTTTAACGTATCCCAGCCTTTGAGACGTACTCAAACTCAAATCTCAAGCCTCAAACTCATTATGAAAAAGTCAAATTCATCTCTCAACTTTGTTTGTTTCATAATCTCGTAGGAAACACCCAATCTTATATTCACTGTAGTGTTCACATCAGTGTTAAGCATTTATATACAATGAAATGCATTTTTATACTATTAAGTCATACAAAATTGTCTGTAATTAAATTTATCGTAAAATTTACAATTAAGTTTCGTAATCTCACATTCTTATCGATATTAATGACTAATAACTCGATTATTGCTGTAAAATAGTTCAACCCACATTAGTAAAACCTATATTAAATATATAAAACACAATATTATGAGGACATATATAAAATTAAAATTAATAAACTATACCTCTATGATTTGGCATGAAAATTGATATGAGCAACCAGTGAAAATACATGTGACAATGCGTTCTCGGCATTGTGTAGAGCACAACTATGTATTTACTTTTGATCAGGGTTTGATAGTTCGTGAAACCGAAATTATTTTCATATCTTCTTTCTTTTTGTTTTTTCCTTTTCCCCGTTTCTTTCTCTCATGTCTCTCTCACTTTGTTTATTTATCTTTATATATATATATATATATATATATATGAATTATTATATAATATTTTATCCTTTTTTCCAACGTAAAGTTTAGGAGTACCCAAAAATTCTCGAAAAGTTCTTAAAACTACATCAATTAGAAATAAGTTATTCCTATCCCTTATTTGTTTTACTGATAGCTCTAAGAGTATTAAACTATTAGTACCCACTTTTCAAGAATTTTAGTTAATAAAACATTATTCTCTTTTGGTCAACTCTAACTTATAAAATTATCCCATAATATACTTTAATTTATTAAAATAGAGTCATTCAAAAGGAGAAGCTTCTAGTTATTACAATAGTAGAGGCAAATAGCGCTTTTTAATTTTTATTTATTTTGTTGGTGATTGTGGTGCATATGATATGATAAAAAAAATATTACTAATCTGGCACATTAATTATATATATTGCTGAGATGGCATCGTTTTCGTAATGTGCTTTCCATATATTTATATTCCAAGGTTTTTTATCAAACAACCGCTATTAGTGGAGAGCAAAATTCGAGTTCATGTTCGGATTTTTTTTTTTAAAAATTTTTGGCTAATTTCGGATAATTACCCGAATTATCTTAACCCGAAATACTGAATTGCTCGAATTTTAAAAAAAATAAAATCTGAATCCAAATTTCGAATAATTCGAGTCAAATATCCGAATTTTTTCTCTCCCTTTATTCCCTCACCTTATAAAAAAAGTATATACAGTAAAAACCAAACGGTCCAAACCCAAATATGTGCCTCCAAATCAATCAATAGAACATAATTCAGTAAAAATAACAATTACAGAAATTAAATAAAGAAAATGGTTATAAGATGCATAAAGAAAATACTAGAGAAAGAAAATGAGCCCCTGAAGAAGCACTCATAGAAATGAAGGAATTAAATTAAATAGAGTAAAATAATTTAAAATATACTTTCTTTTGTAATTTTTTTCCATTTACACGTTATGGTTCTGCAACAATTAATGTTATTTAATGTGCCATACAAAAACACTGCATTCAAGAATTTTGAGAGATATTTAGTCTTTTAACGTACATGCGTTCGGTATGACGGTGAAAATTTTGTATAGCCACAAAAATTTGGGGGAGAGAGAAATGAGACTGGAAAGGAAAAAAAAACTATTTTCCTATTTCTACGTTTAGTTATTAATGGTCCAAATTCAACATAAACCAAAAACCAAACCAAAATCCAATTATTAAATTTACGATTGAATCCAAATTCAATCCAAAATTATTTTTAATCTAATCCAAAACCAATCCAAATATATTAGACTTTGAGTTATTTTGGATTGAGTTTCGTAATCCAATCCAATTGACATCTCTATACACGAAGTACAAGACAGAGTAGAATTTTGGGGAAAACACACAATCCTCGATGAAAAAAAGAAAACCAACGGAAAAAAAATGCACTATGCAGCCGGAGTATAATTACACTCTGTATTGTACCTCCACAGTTAACCACACATATTGCTTAGACCTTTACCCACATATTTTCTAAGAAGTTTGGCCTCTGCTGCTTCAGTTTAGTTTTAGGAAAACATTCATCATTGACCTTGATAAGGTTGAATTGAGCTGAGACAGGTATGGTTCCCATGATTCAGCAGCGTGATTAAGATCCCGAAAATGACATGCTCGTGTTAGAGATGGCCATCTCCTGCTCACGAGATTTTAGAAGTATTTTTCACATACAGTGATTCGCATACATGTAAAATAGGCGACTGTCTTAATTAGCAGTTTCACAAAGCCGAGCTCGCCCAGGATTGAGAAGTGACTCTGACATCACCCAACCCTGCAGAATATACAAGGATCGTGTTTGGAAAGACACATACATATATATATACATGTATCTGGCAATATTGTGCACTATATGAATATGCATGGCACACATGGTAGCAGCCAAAATCAAATGGTGACTACAATCAATACTAGGATCGAAAGATACCTGTTCTGCAGCTTTGCACTTGAAAGACCCATACAAAGTCGAGACCATTTTATAAGACTCGCTAATATGAGCTTCAAGATCAGTAACAGATGGTTTAAACACTGAATGATCATTTTCTGGATGCTTCCGCGAAAGAATCTGATTCTGCTGCGATGAGCGGATAATGTGCACAAGGACATGGGCCTGTTATATAAGTTAAATTCAGAGCTCAAGCAACCTGCATTAATTTCTTGCAACAAAAGATGAGAATAAATAATATTCACTTCCTCACATGAAAAGCTGCTTTCAAAATGTCATCGGATTTTGCTTGATCCTTGAGTAATGCATATACATTGCCCTTAGTAGGATTATATGTCACGAGGTATCTCTCCTTCTGCAAAATCATATATGACAGATTTTATATAGTTTCGGCAAGAAAAGCATGAGAGGAAGCGAGATAGAAGTCTTTAACAATCGGTCAATTACAGTACCTCAAAGACGGGTTGTACAGCGAGATACAAACTAGGATCTTGGAATGCATCCTTAAACTTGGATCCTGTTAAAGTCATTACAAAGTTTGTTCAACTTGGGATAATAAACAATTAGAAGGTACCAAAGAGATAACTATTAAAATGCATACCAAGCACGATTGGCCTTTCTTTTGACCATGGAAAGTTAAATATGTTTTCCATCATATTCCCCTCCTGCAGTGTGGGAACTTTCCCAGTTTTTAGGAAGCTATCTATAGCTACAGTTAATCTTGCCCGATTTAATGTCCGCAACACAACAGATTTTACCTGAATAAAAAGAAATTAATGAATTGAGAAATCTACCAAACGTTGATCAAAGCAATGAAGGGGAGTGTATTTGGAGAACAAAATACACAAGGACAACAGCTATATATTCCATGCCAAACCTCTTGATAGGAGCTAAAAACATATCCACACGAAAGGATGGAAAAAGTTGTAAAGAGGGATGGATTTCTTCTTGCCATCATGACACTGAATCCAGTTCCTAGCTGAAAACAAAGAAAATTTAGAAATATTAGAGCAAGGCTTGATATGGAATAAAAAAGAGCATCTAGTATACACTGCACTTCAGCCAAAGAGCAAAACCATCATCCAAGCCCCATTCTAACTCCAAGTTAATTAGCATTTGTGCGTTTTTTATTCTAAACAATATGGAATTCATACAAAGTGACCAAAAATATCTTAATCCAGCATAGCCAAAATTTCCATCTTCCAATGAGGATAAGAAAACAAACCTTCCCTATACACTTGAATGTAGAAAAGGTCCAAAGTTGTAAGAACGAAAATGCTAGAGAAAATATAAAAGATGACATTTGATATTTGTTCCCCATGTCAAAGTAAAATTTGAAAAGAAAAACCCATAGGGATCAACGTAGATAGTATAAAAAATGACATTTCCGAGATCTAAGCGACACAAAGTCAGGTTCCAACTGTATTCAGTACCAACACAAGTTTCTTGATATTGAAGAAAACATGGTGGGAGAAGCATACCAGATCGGCAATATTGCCTACGCATTCACCCTTAGCAGTGACATCCCCAATATTTTCACCTTTAGCAAAGGCTTTGTATATGGGAGTGCGGGTAGAGGTTGAAGTGACAGCAGCGACATTCTGTACGTTAAACCATCCAAAAAAATGAAGAGCAAAAAGCCAATTTGATAACACCGGACTGCATAATAAGAAAAATAAAGGGCTAGAAAGAAAGGGAACTAACCTTGGCTATGTTGGCCGCACAAGCTAATGGAAGGAAAAGGTGTGGCACCGTTGAAGTTGCTAACTCAACCCCAGCACCCAATTCCATTAGCAGATCACCCGCAAAGCGGAGCTGAAATATATAATTTGGAAACAGCAAAATTTTGTTAGTTCAAAAGTACATATTACAGAATTAACTGCAATGATATTTGTCGAGGGGATATTTTAACCTGTTTGAGATCATAATCAAATTTCTTCCCTTGCCGAGCAAAAAGCATTTTACCTACCCGACCAGCACCATCCTGCAATAAATCATCTCTCTTGTTTGAAACATCTAGGCGCCAACAACTGCTTCGAATATAATGTTTAACAAGAAGACAAGATCTAAACTTGGCACCGGAAGTTTCAAGCAACCACCTAAACTTTGGCTTAATGAAAAGCTTGAGTTGCCAGATTACCAGATTTTTTTTTTTTTAAAAAAATAAATTCGTGGCTGAAAAAAAAAAAAATTTTTTTTTAACAAAATAAATTTGTGGCTGAAAAAAAAAACAAACTTAAAAAGTGTTGCTATAATGGAATTTTCACCGTAATGGGACTTCATTCATGACAAAAAAATCCCTATAAATCACTTTAGACAAAGAACACTAAGCAAGTCCTAAAAAATAAGACAGCATAAAAAGCACCCTTATTTATAAATCCCACAATGCCAAGAATATTCCTTCAAGGAATCTTAATACTATTTCAAAAGAAAATGTCAAATACCATTTCAATAATTTAGCAGCCATCCGAACTTGAAATATTAACTTATAAATGTCTCAAAAATGTCATCCCAAAATAATAGAATACCTATATTAACATTAGATACCTTGAGAATCCAATTGATAGCTACAGCACCAGGAGTGGCTCTGTGCTTGGAGACTCCAACAGAACTCAAAAGTGCTTGTGTTGTGAAAACACCCATGGCTCCTCCAAAGAAGTGCTACGACAAAGATGTAATTCATAATGGTGAATATAAGGACAGCAGAAGCATTAAGCATATTCTAAATTTTCACACTAAAGCACATAATGCCACATTTGGATTTCATGAGTACAAAAGAAAAAAATGAATTTGTATGCAATGACATGATTTTTTTTTATTAAATTCGACAAAACCAAGCTCTATGAAGGGTTATAAATTTATTACATTTCGAACTTGATACTGAGATTTTACAATCAAGGTTTGCAAGACAGACGATTATGAGTACTAATAGAAGGTATTCTTGTGAAGATATCTTGTTCCTCAACTTTATCCCTATTCTCATATTTTTATCAAGGAAGTTGAATTATCACAGCCAATATTCAAATCCCTTAAACTGACAAATTGCGAATCCAAATGAGATTTATGAAACTCTTAAGAAATAGACATTACTCTTCAATAAAAAACAGTAAAGTACATACCTTTAAGGCCCTCCATGTCATATATGGTACATATGAGGGCATAACTGTATCAGGGAAACCTTCAGGCACAACATAAGATCTAATGAATGACATCAATTCCTGCAAACACATTTTGAATCCATGTTTCTTCACATCGTGTATCAAAATATCGACCGGTCAGTCTAGAAATGGAATAAAAATAATAAAAATAGCACCAAATAGCTAAAACAATTATGCTCCGAGAATATCACCCAAAAAGCCACCCATTAAGAGTGATCTGATTGTGTAAGTTTAGAAGGAGTTGTTGTCAGTTAAAGACATCATGATGCATGACTTAGTAGGAACAGGTATAAGGTACTAGAAAAATATCTATCAACGATCTAATTAATGAACTAATAAATCCTTAATTTTGTTAGAAGCTATAAATGAATCAGCTCCATATGCACAAGGAGAGTTTTTAAGTGATAAGGAAGTACACTCCAGTTGTAACTTAGGATAAGAAAGATAGAAGATAAGCTTGAGTAAAAGAAAATTTATAGAGGATAGCACAGTAACCAACATTCAGAATGAAGAGAAAATAACATGGAAGATCACAAAGAACAAGAGATTTAAAAAATTTTAATTTGATATCAACCTACATCCTACTCGAGGAAGAAAACATTGACATTGATCTATTAATTAAACCAAGATTTCGTGGAGAAAATCATGTTATACTCTTATTTCGAACACTAAAACAGAGTGGCAGTGCTGAAGAAGCAGTAAAAGAGAATTTGCTGAAAAAAAATATACAAACAATGAGAAGACATGTCATGAATTATAGGTAGCATTGATTGATATAGAACAACAAATTCAACAAAGAATCTTATATGGTCCACACGCTAGTATGCTTCATCTGAAACAATCAGCCCGCATCTCAAAATTTCATCCCAGTCCCTGCACTCTCTCGACAATATGTTCCTAAATTATACCTTTTGGCTGATAAACTATCTTCTTCCTTTTTTCTTTTTTTTTTTTTGGGCTGCAACTTTTAAGCTAAATTTTTTTTTTTTTGGGCTTAAAAGCTAAACATGCATTTTGCCTTTTGTTGACCTAGAAAAGCTAGAAGATTTAAGCATACTCCATCCAATTTCTTCTAAAAATGGCAACCAAGCAAAAACCCTTAATATACAATCACATTGGTCTCTAAACTAAAATTATTAGGTACATAGGGTCCGTTTGGGATTGCTATTGGGATTGCTTTTCAAAGTCTGCTTTTGCCTTTTTTCTTTAAATTATAGCGACAGATATTTGGTAAAACTTTAAGACACTTTCTTTTAATAATTTGCTTTTGTTTTTCCAATGGTGCTTTTAGAAGCATCTTTTAAAAGTTGTTTCTGTTTTTTCTACCATTAATTACCCAAACAACTTCAATTATATTTATTACTTTCAACATCCAAACCCATTTTGGTCTTTTTACAATAAAAAAATATCAATTTACCAAACACTATACCCACTTATCAAAATAACTTCTAGAATTTATTTACCATACATGAGCCCGCTTTTACAATAAATTAGAATAACTTTGAAAAACAGCTTTAAGAAGCAAATTATCAAAAGTACCTACATTGCATTCCCAAACTAGGCCTTAGTTTGCAATCAGGCTCCAACACAACTAGCATAACACACAATACTGCGAATTCATGTTAATTAAGCCAATGATTGATTGAACATTTCCATGCTAAATACATACAAATACATAAACATGATCAAAATGACCTCAGCAGGGGCCTGGGGAGTCTGCAAGCAAACAGCTCGGATCGACCTACTCCCGACCCGCTTCGACCCGCCAGTATCCGCATAGTAATTCCACCGGTGCCCGTCGATCTCCTCGCAACAGATCAACCTCAAGCTCGAATCAACGAATTGCTCATCCATAACCCCCAATTTCGAGGCCCCCGGCCTGAACCCCCCGCCATTCTCCGCCACAAGCGGCGGAGCCGCCGTGGCGAGATTGGCGCTGATCCGGAGAGTCTCACGGACTAGGAGGCGAGCGTCCGCTGACGTGGCAGCGGTGACGGTCTTCGCCGCCGTGGGTTTCGTTATCGGCGGTGACATTGGGTTACTGAGGAAGAGGAGCTGTGTGTGTATGTATATATACAGATAGAGAGGTGGCTAGGGTTTTATAGGGACAGGGAGAGGGGATGGGACAATAAAGGCGACGGAGTTTAAGAGGCTATGAACGGGAAGACACACACACACACACACATATATATATATATATATATACATATGTATAGAGAGAGAGTTATTCTTTGGACGGTGGAGAAGATGGGCAACTATGTGATAAAGTGGCGACTGATGGTTCCGACCAAAGCTGAAAACTAATACACACGTGGCACGTTGGCTGTTGAAATTAACCGACCAAATGGTAAAACAAAATATTTCTCATTTTATTTTAAAATTTTATTTTTTAAAATTTTATTTTTGGAACAAAAGAGAAATAGAAGCCTTTTAAAAAGTTATTTTTAAACAACAAAAATATTAATATGATAAAATAAGGTATTATGAAAAAATATTTTTACAATATATTAATATATTTGTTTTACTTTGTGTGAAAAAAAAAATTACTATAATATTTTTAGAAACTAACTAGAAAGAGTTACTTGAAAAATTTTTCCATTCAATTTCTCTCATAATAGACTGTGTGAATGCTCTTATTCTTTAGGGGTGGTCAAATTGCCCAATCAAAACCCACCTCTAACATCTAGATTTAATTTTTAAAAAGTTTTTAGCATTTAGGCTACGATCTTGGTGATCAATCAAATGCCGAAATTTAATATTATTGGTGATGGATCAGAACACAAAATCTGTTAATTGATTATCTAGGCTAAACTTTAATTATTTTTATAACAGATTTTGGTGATAGGTCACCAAATGGGATCGATTATGGATTACCAAGGCCAATATATGTATTTTTATTTAGCGAAATTAAAATTTTAAATTATTTTACATTTTTTTAGCTACCTCAACAAAGTTCAGAGGAGGAAAGAGAGTGATTTTGGCCCAAAATCACTTGAAAAAGATATTTCTTTCATCCCTTAGGAAATCGAGAAGTAAATATGGGATCTATCCTCTATCTTCTTCGGTTAGAGGTAAATCTCCATAGCTTCTTGAATTTTCTTTAAATTCATCTCTCTCCACTAACTTTTTTGATCATCAAGTGGTGTATAACCCTTATTTATGATCTCGTGTCTTCTTATATTCATCATAATTCGTTAAGAGTTCTATGCATAGCAATTCTATAGCTCTTTTTTACAATTCTTAGGATATTTTTGTGCACAATTACAAGTGCAATTAAGCTCTTGTTGTATTGTTGATTGAATCACAAAATTTTACATTTTCCTTTTGTATTGAACTTATGCCTAATTGATAGAATGTCTAGTTATCTATGATTGGATGTAACTGCTCCTGATTTTCGGACCGCTAGAGCACTGAGAAATTGAGCAAAAAGTCCATAAGGAGCTTGGCATTTGAGATCCGAAAACAGGGAAAAAAGTGAACAAAGAAAAGTGACTTACTCATAATCTTTTAGTAGTTGTGTACTCTGACCCAACCAAGGTATATAATTGATTACGGAAACATAAGTCTACTTAGTTGATTATTCATTAATGAGGATACAAGATGAATGATATATGAAAATAGTGATAAAAAAAAATAGTAATGTGTAAAGTGAAAGTTGATGATGAGTAGAAAATTGATTAATTGTTAAATATATATGTTTCAAGTATGAGGTTGTATTGTGTAATCCTCTTGATTGGATGATGTATAACTAGTTATTTTTGTTTCTCCTTCGTGCATGTATGAAATGTGTAGACGATGATTTCTATTTACTATTTAAATGTGATGATAAGCTGAGGATGTGATAATTTTTCCTACATATGGAAAATTAATTTTGAAAGTTAAAAGATAGAAACCTTGTTAAACCAAGAAGAATCTTATTTACTAAGAACCTCAAGCAAATAGAAGGGTCAGGGAGTGTTCTCTTGGGGAATAGATGGACCAAAATACCACTAATGTTGGTATCACAACCTTGGACAAATAGAATAGAAGAGTATAGGTTATAATTTCTTTGTTCAGATATATTCTTCGTGAAGCTAAGAATAGTAAATACAACTTATTAGTCTTTGTGCATAAAGAGGAAACGGAGATCTGGGTTGTGTTGTGTGTTGGGTTTCATGATTCCATG
>MKEJ01045477.1:0-14711 GCA_001753735.1 Embelia ribes | reverse complement strand
AAAAAAATATGTGGTATTTGGTAAAAAATTTAAGCAACTGTTTTTTAAATTACTTTATGCTTTTTAATACTGAAGAGATATTTTTAAAAAATATTTTCTATCATTAATTTCTTAAATAAACTCAATTATATATTGTTCATTCCTGATACAAACTTATTTTTGTCTTTTTACGAAAAAAAATCACTTCATCAAACATTAGCAACATTTAATTTTTTTTAACAAATTTTAGTATTGTACCCATTTTTAAAATTAATTTTTACAAATAATTTTGATAAACGAATTTTCAGTATTTCCAAACTAAAAATAAAACAAAAGGACGTGAGAGCGAGAGTAGTAGGCCCTCCATGAAAAGTTAAGATTATCTGGATCTAATTGGTCTCGTCCAAACAATGATATCTCGTACTATTCACACATACCAAATTCACATTTATTGGCCTGTTCCCCATTTAAAATACTGAAAATTTGCTTTCAAAAAAATTTAATGATATGTTTAAAAGTTTAAAAATAAATCATACATTATGCAGAATTTTTAAAATTTTATTTTCGAGTCAAGAATCTTTGAAACCAGCTATAGAAAATAATGTTTTCTTTTTTTTATCAATCCATATTTTATTAACTATATACTTAACAAAAAAGTTTTTTTTGTAGTCCATAACACTACAAGTTATTCACTAGAAGATTCATGAAGATTAGGTAAACAAGATATCATATATTTACTGAGTTTGATCGGTATATATTTGTCCAACCCAAGGAGCTTAAAACAGCCTCACTCCATATGGTCATTTGGGGTTAAATTTATCCAAAACGGATATTTATCCAATACAATCCGACGCGAAAAAAGGGAAGAAACAAAATACGGGTTGAAAAGAGACTGCATAAATAATTCACCATAGACCTCACCTCGAAACTCTTGGCAATACTAAATGACTATTCACAACTCTACAGACGCCGGATCACCTTATGGTCAAACGCGTTCACGTGACAGCCATTGGAATGGTTGGTAACATCCTGATACTCTTGTTCCTAGTATCGTTCTAAAAATTCAAATGACTTGTGAATCTTTCCATGGGAGAACTAAAAACTAAAAGGTAAATTGTCTCATTACATTGCTCAACATTTATTTTCTCATCATCACATGTATTTTCCATCAGTTGAAAGTAAAAACTTTTTGTAAATGAAAATCCACAACTTCAGTTCCCATCCCCTTGAACCCGGGATAGCATCAGTTCCGAATTTTTGAAATTAGAAAACGGTACCATTGAACGGCAGACCAAATACATTCAACTAAGCATGTCATCCGTACATGTCTGGACTGGCGTTGATGTGGCGTTTCATGCTCGGGCAGTGCACAAACTAGCAACAACGGGTCATATTTCATACCCAGAAAAAAAAAAGGGGACCATCGAAGCTATAATAATACCACCATGACAGAAAAATGCATCCACACCGACATCATATTCTCTGGAAAGAATTGACATATACAAAAACAATATTAAACACATAACTGTTACGGTTCAATTTTTCTATGCAAGAAAGCAAGTACGTAATACGTATATAGACAGATTGCTAGCAATTAATATCAATGATGTTCTGTAGGAGATTATGCTATTTCAAAGCTTCGAGGTTGAGATCTCCTACACCCTTGGGCGGTCCAATGCTGCACCGATCAGTGTTATGTGCTGCAATTGCTTCTTTTATTTTCTGGAACTGTTTGTAGAATGTCAAAGCATCAGAAAGTCGGACAGAACCAAAAAAGAGCAAAAACGATGCTAGCTTCCTTTTTTTTCAAAAAAAAAAAGGAAGTTCTACGTAATTATACCCATACTTATGCCACACAGTTAATTTCAAATTAAGGGAAATTTTCATAGATTTTTTTCAGTACCAAGTCATTTTGTTTCCTTCTAGCATACAATAACTCAGTCATGAAGCAATGTCAATAAAGAAAATGATTCACAAACGAAGATCGACACAAATTTGATGTGTTGACAATGTATGATGGCCATGTCTTGCCTCCAATTTATTATATGCAACATGCTATATCTAACTATCAGATTTTGTACTTTGTTCTGTTCATAAATCATTACCCATTTACCCTCTTTTAGTTTTTATGGGAATAACATTACCCTCTCAATAATACCAAAAACCACAACTTCTCTTGGCTGTCTAACTTTAAGACCAAACAGGAATCAAAAATTGGCGAAACCAGTTGCCAGGTGTGACGCTAGTATAAAAGTATTCATCTTTAACTAATGCTTTCTTTCAATTGTTCAAAATAAACAAAATTGATCCCTAGTTTCTTGTTGTTCCAACAACAATACTGACGAGTAGGAAACTTTTGACAATGATAGTTTCGCAATACAAAGCAATAATGCAAATTTATCTATTCTATTATTACATAAGAAGCCATGCTTTGGCAGTTATTGCTGAAGCCATGTTTTGGCAGTTAGAAATTCCAGAATCACCCTCCTACACAACGCCTATAGTTCTACAGTTACACAGAGAAATTAGAGAAAAATATGAAACTATCCTATAGCCACGTTCTTATGGAGCAATTGTAGACTTCATTTTGAGTACCACGTGCTTATGTCTTTCTTTTTTAATTTTCATTTTGCTTCATAATTTCCATTAAACATATTTAACTTAGTTTCCTTTCAAATCTTTTCATCAATAATTATATTGATATATTACACAAATTTTCCAGTTATGTAAACACACATTGCGAATGCTCAGTTGTTCATAATTTGCTTTTACAATTTCTTAGACATAGTTTGAATTGCACACGCATGGTGTGTGCGGGGACACTAGTGTATATAAAAGCAGTAACTGGTTTAGAGGGCGATGCATTTACCTTAGCAAGTGAACAAGAAAAGGATTCCAGTAGGCCATCAGCTCCACGGTAGAAGTGGAAAAAAGGAAGCACTTTTACATTCAAGTTCTTGCACATTGGCTTGTTCTCATCAAAATTGACTTTCAAGAACAAAATATCTGGGTGATCTTCCGCAGTTTTACAGAGCTAAAAATCCAAATTAGGATACATAAGGTGAAAAAACATCAAAGAAATATCCCAATTCTGACAATCATAATATCATCTAAATCAGAAATTTGACCTTGGGAAATAGTGCTCGGCAAGAAGCACACCAAGTTCCATAAAATTCAACAATAACTAGTTTGTCTCCCGCCTGACTTAACGCACTCAAGAATTCCTGAGTGGAGTGTATGTCAATCATGTTTGGTCCCGCACTTCTTTCCCACCATTTTGGCTGCTCAGTTTCGGCAACTGCAGCATACACCTGAAGGGAACACCAAACAATGATTTTTGTTAAAAAAATTTTAAGTAAAATGATATCATCCGAGAACTTTATGTGAGCTAAGCCATGGATATACAGGTTGCATTTTGTCATTATCCCAAGAGAGTTATTTACTCAAAGGAAGGTAAAAGATCTATTATTCTAACTTAAATTATCACGAAAATACGATTTAGATAAACTTTCCCAGGGTCCTGAAGTTTTGCAGAAATATTTTTCATTCAGGCCAAGCCATAATCCAATGACGGTTAAAGGGTAAAATCACATCCGGACACAACTTGCTACCGTAGTTTCAGCTTGTTTCACAAAGAGTCTTGCATGTCTTTCATATACAAAGAGCATTTTATTATACATTATATCTCATATTTCTCGCATTTGAAAACTTTGGTCTTCTTATCTACATTAACTCAATTCATACTAAGAGTATGGTTGTTAAACTTTAAAGGCTAATAAGTGCTTTTGTCTATGGAACTAGCTGCTAAAGGCTGATCCCCAAATAATTTTCTATCGAATGAAAATCAAGAAAATAATATGTCCAAAACATGAAAGACCCTCCTTAAGAAAAAATTAAGTGTCCCACTACAATGCAATAACCAATGGCAAAATATCTGATGCTATCATATATTACACTACAAAAAATTTGCATGAGATGCTTGTGAGCAAATAAAAAGTGGACTGAAAATGATAGTAGCAACCTCTCCTCTTCATTTTATCACAACTAGTATGTAATCAAACAAGAAGTCTAAACAATAGCAAGTGGAATTGAAGGGACACAATAAAATATATCGGTCCTCTCCCAGTGCTCCTGTCACTGTGTGGGGGAGGTATCCTGTTTTGTTTTTTCTTCATATGCACAAGCAAGGGACCTGATACCATTTTTACCTAAATTAAACGGATCTGGTAAATTCGTTCCGAGAACCAATTTCTATTCGTTTTCTGTTTTGACAGGTTTTGGGCTGAATAAAAAAATTATTTTCCAATATTTCACGTTATTTCAGCCTTTCGAAAACACACCTCTTCTTCCCCACCTCCCCGGGCCGGGAACCATTGCTTTCTTTAAAAAAGAGAGGGAGAATGGTGTAGGAAGAGGGAGGGATAACAAATATGAGTTTTTCTAGGTTTCTTTACTCTGGTGTTTTAAGCATGAATCTCCAATAAGTGTTCTTGGAACCAAACCACTTGTTTTACTGTTTTACAACCACAAAGCAATTTTCATCGCACAACCTAAGTTCCTAAAGGACCAAAACCAACTTGTGTAGGCACTCTTTGAGTTTGATATTTGATTTTCACGGAAAAGCAGTTTGTCAAATGACAATTCATATTGATGACTCAAAAAGCATTCCAAAGAGCAGTGGCTAAGATAAAACACTAGAAAGAAAACAACAGAAAATTTGCTACCTCATAACTTAGCTAATGTAAACCATCTCTTACAAACATCGCATCATCTCTCTCAAACCCAGGTCCAAGCCCAACAGAATGGCCTGCATGCTTTTGCCATCAGGATCTAACTAGAGTTCATTAACAAGTTGAGCGCTATTTCTTTCCCATCCAAAGTTTCACACCAACCAAAATGTTGCATGCATTTGAGCTGCTATTTACGAGTCATCCCGTCTTATGCACCAACACACAGATCAATTCTTAATACCCTTTGTTGAACACAAAATTGGCGAACGTTATCAACAGGGACAGACCAAAAACCACTTGCATTCATCATAACACAACCACACAAGTAGCCACCTTTCATCAGACCACCTTCGCTAGCATAAACCGATCCACTAACACCAATTTTTTCAATTCGAGCTATCATAGGAATGTCAGTTCTCAAAGAGTCTTATCTATAATCATCTTGCCAGCTTTAGCCATAGTTGTTACTAAGGCAAACCCATGTGCACGACCCATCAATGTCTTGGTCAAAAAATAAAGCCTCATCACTATTCTAAATGATGCCGGTCATAACAAGAGGTTAAGTACACAAAGATTATCCCTTGACTTCTCTTACGGGGCTTATAGCCTTAGACTATGTCATTTTTTTTCATTTTCCCTTCAAGAGTAAAAGGAAGGAGGTAAATTGGAGGACAGGAACGTACTACACAAGACTCTAAAACACCCCCACTTTACTAAACCCTGATAATAGTTATACGCATTCATTTAATTATGTATATACGATATATAGATGGACAGATAGATAGATACATATAGATATACTGATGATAAGTTAAAACTTTAAACTTAATATCAATTTGTCCACTCTTAATATTTTATGTTCTATTAGAAGGGGGTATGAGTGATCCCTATGGAAATTGTTTGAGCGTACCACTCTCATTTCTAATCTCAAAGTTATACTGTTATAGTGCAACTACCCTTGTTAGTTCACCCCAGAGACATGTTATTGTGTCTTTATTCTTTACATATTGCTTAATCACTTTCTTACCTATTCTATGATTTTAACTTAGTGTATGCACTAACTGAGTAAGATTAGATTCCTCGATACAAATATCACAAAACACTAGAAAATGTTCAATTAAAGCTTTTAAACGCGTCAATGACACCTCTCAAAACACCCAGAAAGCAAACTCATTAAGGGTACTATCACCAATGCCCCTAAATTAGCCCTTAACCTAAATTTCAGGGATTAAATCCAACGAAACCTCCTACCGTTGTAATCCAAACACTATTCAATCCTACAATGCTCTCCTGAACTATGAGATTACTATTCATCAGCAACTCTATTTTTAAGTTTAAAGGGTTCTTGTGTGGGAATTCTCATATCCCATGCTCTATTTTAAAGTTTTGGACAGGATTTGAAATTTAGCCATAACAGGCACTTGGTGGGCATTCCCTAAATAATGAAACTTTTTGGTCGCTAAGATAAAAAAAAAACTTCCTTTCTAATCCTACATAAGTTCAAAATTAGAGACCACAAGACATTCACATAAGGAGCTAAGAACTAACAAATGCCAAAACCAATTTCCTCCACTTAATTGGGTGCTACCCAATTCACTTGCAAATCAACAAACATAATTAACAGCGGAAAATAAGAACATGTTTTAAAAAAACAACCCATTAAAGATGAGATTTTTCACCTTGAAAGAGTCGAATTGCTTTGCGGGTCTAAATGAAAATTGAGAAGAATTAGCAACAGATAAAACCCTCTTAAATGATTTGCGATTGGGTATAGCACAAGGTTGCAGAATATTCAATGAGGTTAGGATTGAAGAGAATCGAATAACATCTGCCATTGATTGAATTTATAGATAGATAGATAGATGGGTTTTGGGATATGCAATTGAAACCCTAGGTAAAACCCTTGGGATAAAAATGGAAAATGTGAAGAATCTCTCTCCCTCCCCCTCGCTCTTGGTTGCTGATTGCTACTTGCAGCTTCCCTTTTTTATTGTTTGGGAAAACTTTATTTTGACCCCAAATAATTTTTTGTAATTTCATAATTTCCACTAAAATTTTTGAAATTACATTATTTCTATTTTACCTTTAGTGTAAGAGCCAACTTAAATACAAAAATTACTACCCATTAAATCTCTGGGCTTTTAAAATTTTATAGATTGTATATTTAGAGATGTGAGTAAGATTTTTTCCCTTAAAATATGATGGTTTCCCTAGTTTAACTTCAAAATGTACAAAATAAGGCAAGAAGGTAGGGGTATTATAATTTTTCCATATTTAAGTCAAATTTGTATTGTGATGTTGGGAAATGTTAATCTATAGATAACTTGAGAGGGTCACCACATGGTCGCAAATTGTAATTTACCCTATCTTTTTCCCTCCCTTTTTGAGGATATTCCTTTATTTTTAGATTTAATGTCATTCACTGACTTAATGGAAATAATTAAAATTATTTAATAACAATTTTGAAAAATATTTCACATTCTCTGATATTTCATAAATAAATCATTTCATTTATTTTAAGCATTCAAAAAAAACAAATCTATCTCTGGTTAGTAATGTTAGGCTGATCAAATTTGGAGACAAAAAATAGGGACCAAATGACATGACAGTCTAATCAGTATTTCAAATCAGTAATTAATCAGTTTATTAAATGACATGGCAATTGATTTGGAAGGCTGATTAGGCAGCCATGTTATTTTGTCCCTATTTTTTGTCTCCAAATTTGATCAGCCTAACATTACTAACCAGAGATAGATTTGTTTTTTTTGAATGCTTAAAATAAATGAAATGATTTATTTATGAAATATCAGAGAATGTGAAATATTTTTCAAAATTGTTATTAAATAATTTTAATTATTTCCATTAAGTCAGTGAATGACATTAAATCTAAAAATAAAGGAATATCCTCAAAAAGGGAGGGAAAAAGATAGGGTAAATTACAATTTGCGACCATGTGGTGACCCTCTCAAGTTATCTATAGATTAACATTTCCCAACATCACAATACAAATTTGACTTAAATATGGAAAAATTATAATACCCCTACCTTCTTGCCTTATTTTGTACATTTTGAAGTTAAACTAGGGAAACCATCATATTTTAAGGGAAAAAATCTTACTCACATCTCTAAATATACAATCTATAAAATTTTAAAAGCCCAGAGATTTAATGGGTAGTAATTTTTGTATTTAAGTTGGCTCTTACACTAAAGGTAAAATAGAAATAATGTAATTTCAAAAATTTTAGTGGAAATTATGAAATTACAAAAAATTATTTGGGGTCAAAATAAAGTTTTCCCAAACAATAAAAAAGGGAAGCTGCAAGTAGCAATCAGCAACCAAGAGCGAGGGGGAGGGAGAGAGATTCTTCACATTTTCCATTTTTATCCCAAGGGTTTTACCTAGGGTTTCAATTGCATATCCCAAAACCCATCTATCTATCTATCTATAAATTCAATCAATGGCAGATGTTATTCGATTCTCTTCAATCCTAACCTCATTGAATATTCTGCAACCTTGTGCTATACCCAATCGCAAATCATTTAAGAGGGTTTTATCTGTTGCTAATTCTTCTCAATTTTCATTTAGACCCGCAAAGCAATTCGACTCTTTCAAGGTGAAAAATCTCATCTTTAATGGGTTGTTTTTTTAAAACATGTTCTTATTTTCCGCTGTTAATTATGTTTGTTGATTTGCAAGTGAATTGGGTAGCACCCAATTAAGTGGAGGAAATTGGTTTTGGCATTTGTTAGTTCTTAGCTCCTTATGTGAATGTCTTGTGGTCTCTAATTTTGAACTTATGTAGGATTAGAAAGGAAGTTTTTTTTTTATCTTAGCGACCAAAAAGTTTCATTATTTAGGGAATGCCCACCAAGTGCCTGTTATGGCTAAATTTCAAATCCTGTCCAAAACTTTAAAATAGAGCATGGGATATGAGAATTCCCACACAAGAACCCTTTAAACTTAAAAATAGAGTTGCTGATGAATAGTAATCTCATAGTTCAGGAGAGCATTGTAGGATTGAATAGTGTTTGGATTACAACGGTAGGAGGTTTCGTTGGATTTAATCCCTGAAATTTAGGTTAAGGGCTAATTTAGGGGCATTGGTGATAGTACCCTTAATGAGTTTGCTTTCTGGGTGTTTTGAGAGGTGTCATTGACGCGTTTAAAAGCTTTAATTGAACATTTTCTAGTGTTTTGTGATATTTGTATCGAGGAATCTAATCTTACTCAGTTAGTGCATACACTAAGTTAAAATCATAGAATAGGTAAGAAAGTGATTAAGCAATATGTAAAGAATAAAGACACAATAACATGTCTCTGGGGTGAACTAACAAGGGTAGTTGCACTATAACAGTATAACTTTGAGATTAGAAATGAGAGTGGTACGCTCAAACAATTTCCATAGGGATCACTCATACCCCCTTCTAATAGAACATAAAATATTAAGAGTGGACAAATTGATATTAAGTTTAAAGTTTTAACTTATCATCAGTATATCTATATGTATCTATCTATCTGTCCATCTATATATCGTATATACATAATTAAATGAATGCGTATAACTATTATCAGGGTTTAGTAAAGTGGGGGTGTTTTAGAGTCTTGTGTAGTACGTTCCTGTCCTCCAATTTACCTCCTTCCTTTTACTCTTGAAGGGAAAATGAAAAAAAATGACATAGTCTAAGGCTATAAGCCCCGTAAGAGAAGTCAAGGGATAATCTTTGTGTACTTAACCTCTTGTTATGACCGGCATCATTTAGAATAGTGATGAGGCTTTATTTTTTGACCAAGACATTGATGGGTCGTGCACATGGGTTTGCCTTAGTAACAACTATGGCTAAAGCTGGCAAGATGATTATAGATAAGACTCTTTGAGAACTGACATTCCTATGATAGCTCGAATTGAAAAAATTGGTGTTAGTGGATCGGTTTATGCTAGCGAAGGTGGTCTGATGAAAGGTGGCTACTTGTGTGGTTGTGTTATGATGAATGCAAGTGGTTTTTGGTCTGTCCCTGTTGATAACGTTCGCCAATTTTGTGTTCAACAAAGGGTATTAAGAATTGATCTGTGTGTTGGTGCATAAGACGGGATGACTCGTAAATAGCAGCTCAAATGCATGCAACATTTTGGTTGGTGTGAAACTTTGGATGGGAAAGAAATAGCGCTCAACTTGTTAATGAACTCTAGTTAGATCCTGATGGCAAAAGCATGCAGGCCATTCTGTTGGGCTTGGACCTGGGTTTGAGAGAGATGATGCGATGTTTGTAAGAGATGGTTTACATTAGCTAAGTTATGAGGTAGCAAATTTTCTGTTGTTTTCTTTCTAGTGTTTTATCTTAGCCACTGCTCTTTGGAATGCTTTTTGAGTCATCAATATGAATTGTCATTTGACAAACTGCTTTTCCGTGAAAATCAAATATCAAACTCAAAGAGTGCCTACACAAGTTGGTTTTGGTCCTTTAGGAACTTAGGTTGTGCGATGAAAATTGCTTTGTGGTTGTAAAACAGTAAAACAAGTGGTTTGGTTCCAAGAACACTTATTGGAGATTCATGCTTAAAACACCAGAGTAAAGAAACCTAGAAAAACTCATATTTGTTATCCCTCCCTCTTCCTACACCATTCTCCCTCTCTTTTTTAAAGAAAGCAATGGTTCCCGGCCCGGGGAGGTGGGGAAGAAGAGGTGTGTTTTCGAAAGGCTGAAATAACGTGAAATATTGGAAAATAATTTTTTTATTCAGCCCAAAACCTGTCAAAACAGAAAACGAATAGAAATTGGTTCTCGGAACGAATTTACCAGATCCGTTTAATTTAGGTAAAAATGGTATCAGGTCCCTTGCTTGTGCATATGAAGAAAAAACAAAACAGGATACCTCCCCCACACAGTGACAGGAGCACTGGGAGAGGACCGATATATTTTATTGTGTCCCTTCAATTCCACTTGCTATTGTTTAGACTTCTTGTTTGATTACATACTAGTTGTGATAAAATGAAGAGGAGAGGTTGCTACTATCATTTTCAGTCCACTTTTTATTTGCTCACAAGCATCTCATGCAAATTTTTTGTAGTGTAATATATGATAGCATCAGATATTTTGCCATTGGTTATTGCATTGTAGTGGGACACTTAATTTTTTCTTAAGGAGGGTCTTTCATGTTTTGGACATATTATTTTCTTGATTTTCATTCGATAGAAAATTATTTGGGGATCAGCCTTTAGCAGCTAGTTCCATAGACAAAAGCACTTATTAGCCTTTAAAGTTTAACAACCATACTCTTAGTATGAATTGAGTTAATGTAGATAAGAAGACCAAAGTTTTCAAATGCGAGAAATATGAGATATAATGTATAATAAAATGCTCTTTGTATATGAAAGACATGCAAGACTCTTTGTGAAACAAGCTGAAACTACGGTAGCAAGTTGTGTCCGGATGTGATTTTACCCTTTAACCGTCATTGGATTATGGCTTGGCCTGAATGAAAAATATTTCTGCAAAACTTCAGGACCCTGGGAAAGTTTATCTAAATCGTATTTTCGTGATAATTTAAGTTAGAATAATAGATCTTTTACCTTCCTTTGAGTAAATAACTCTCTTGGGATAATGACAAAATGCAACCTGTATATCCATGGCTTAGCTCACATAAAGTTCTCGGATGATATCATTTTACTTAAAATTTTTTTAACAAAAATCATTGTTTGGTGTTCCCTTCAGGTGTATGCTGCAGTTGCCGAAACTGAGCAGCCAAAATGGTGGGAAAGAAGTGCGGGACCAAACATGATTGACATACACTCCACTCAGGAATTCTTGAGTGCGTTAAGTCAGGCGGGAGACAAACTAGTTATTGTTGAATTTTATGGAACTTGGTGTGCTTCTTGCCGAGCACTATTTCCCAAGGTCAAATTTCTGATTTAGATGATATTATGATTGTCAGAATTGGGATATTTCTTTGATGTTTTTTCACCTTATGTATCCTAATTTGGATTTTTAGCTCTGTAAAACTGCGGAAGATCACCCAGATATTTTGTTCTTGAAAGTCAATTTTGATGAGAACAAGCCAATGTGCAAGAACTTGAATGTAAAAGTGCTTCCTTTTTTCCACTTCTACCGTGGAGCTGATGGCCTACTGGAATCCTTTTCTTGTTCACTTGCTAAGGTAAATGCATCGCCCTCTAAACCAGTTACTGCTTTTATATACACTAGTGTCCCCGCACACACCATGCGTGTGCAATTCAAACTATGTCTAAGAAATTGTAAAAGCAAATTATGAACAACTGAGCATTCGCAATGTGTGTTTACATAACTGGAAAATTTGTGTAATATATCAATATAATTATTGATGAAAAGATTTGAAAGGAAACTAAGTTAAATATGTTTAATGGAAATTATGAAGCAAAATGAAAATTAAAAAAGAAAGACATAAGCACGTGGTACTCAAAATGAAGTCTACAATTGCTCCATAAGAACGTGGCTATAGGATAGTTTCATATTTTTCTCTAATTTCTCTGTGTAACTGTAGAACTATAGGCGTTGTGTAGGAGGGTGATTCTGGAATTTCTAACTGCCAAAACATGGCTTCAGCAATAACTGCCAAAGCATGGCTTCTTATGTAATAATAGAATAGATAAATTTGCATTATTGCTTTGTATTGCGAAACTATCATTGTCAAAAGTTTCCTACTCGTCAGTATTGTTGTTGGAACAACAAGAAACTAGGGATCAATTTTGTTTATTTTGAACAATTGAAAGAAAGCATTAGTTAAAGATGAATACTTTTATACTAGCGTCACACCTGGCAACTGGTTTCGCCAATTTTTGATTCCTGTTTGGTCTTAAAGTTAGACAGCCAAGAGAAGTTGTGGTTTTTGGTATTATTGAGAGGGTAATGTTATTCCCATAAAAACTAAAAGAGGGTAAATGGGTAATGATTTATGAACAGAACAAAGTACAAAATCTGATAGTTAGATATAGCATGTTGCATATAATAAATTGGAGGCAAGACATGGCCATCATACATTGTCAACACATCAAATTTGTGTCGATCTTCGTTTGTGAATCATTTTCTTTATTGACATTGCTTCATGACTGAGTTATTGTATGCTAGAAGGAAACAAAATGACTTGGTACTGAAAAAAATCTATGAAAATTTCCCTTAATTTGAAATTAACTGTGTGGCATAAGTATGGGTATAATTACGTAGAACTTCCTTTTTTTTTTTGAAAAAAAAGGAAGCTAGCATCGTTTTTGCTCTTTTTTGGTTCTGTCCGACTTTCTGATGCTTTGACATTCTACAAACAGTTCCAGAAAATAAAAGAAGCAATTGCAGCACATAACACTGATCGGTGCAGCATTGGACCGCCCAAGGGTGTAGGAGATCTCAACCTCGAAGCTTTGAAATAGCATAATCTCCTACAGAACATCATTGATATTAATTGCTAGCAATCTGTCTATATACGTATTACGTACTTGCTTTCTTGCATAGAAAAATTGAACCGTAACAGTTATGTGTTTAATATTGTTTTTGTATATGTCAATTCTTTCCAGAGAATATGATGTCGGTGTGGATGCATTTTTCTGTCATGGTGGTATTATTATAGCTTCGATGGTCCCCTTTTTTTTTTCTGGGTATGAAATATGACCCGTTGTTGCTAGTTTGTGCACTGCCCGAGCATGAAACGCCACATCAACGCCAGTCCAGACATGTACGGATGACATGCTTAGTTGAATGTATTTGGTCTGCCGTTCAATGGTACCGTTTTCTAATTTCAAAAATTCGGAACTGATGCTATCCCGGGTTCAAGGGGATGGGAACTGAAGTTGTGGATTTTCATTTACAAAAAGTTTTTACTTTCAACTGATGGAAAATACATGTGATGATGAGAAAATAAATGTTGAGCAATGTAATGAGACAATTTACCTTTTAGTTTTTAGTTCTCCCATGGAAAGATTCACAAGTCATTTGAATTTTTAGAACGATACTAGGAACAAGAGTATCAGGATGTTACCAACCATTCCAATGGCTGTCACGTGAACGCGTTTGACCATAAGGTGATCCGGCGTCTGTAGAGTTGTGAATAGTCATTTAGTATTGCCAAGAGTTTCGAGGTGAGGTCTATGGTGAATTATTTATGCAGTCTCTTTTCAACCCGTATTTTGTTTCTTCCCTTTTTTCGCGTCGGATTGTATTGGATAAATATCCGTTTTGGATAAATTTAACCCCAAATGACCATATGGAGTGAGGCTGTTTTAAGCTCCTTGGGTTGGACAAATATATACCGATCAAACTCAGTAAATATATGATATCTTGTTTACCTAATCTTCATGAATCTTCTAGTGAATAACTTGTAGTGTTATGGACTACAAAAAAAACTTTTTTGTTAAGTATATAGTTAATAAAATATGGATTGATAAAAAAAAGAAAACATTATTTTCTATAGCTGGTTTCAAAGATTCTTGACTCGAAAATAAAATTTTAAAAATTCTGCATAATGTATGATTTATTTTTAAACTTTTAAACATATCATTAAATTTTTTTGAAAGCAAATTTTCAGTATTTTAAATGGGGAACAGGCCAATAAATGTGAATTTGGTATGTGTGAATAGTACGAGATATCATTGTTTGGACGAGACCAATTAGATCCAGATAATCTTAACTTTTCATGGAGGGCCTACTACTCTCGCTCTCACGTCCTTTTGTTTTATTTTTAGTTTGGAAATACTGAAAATTCGTTTATCAAAATTATTTGTAAAAATTAATTTTAAAAATGGGTACAATACTAAAATTTGTTAAAAAAAATTAAATGTTGCTAATGTTTGATGAAGTGATTTTTTTTCGTAAAAAGACAAAAATAAGTTTGTATCAGGAATGAACAATATATAATTGAGTTTATTTAAGAAATTAATGATAGAAAATATTTTTTAAAAATATCTCTTCAGTATTAAAAAGCATAAAGTAATTTAAAAAACAGTTGCTTAAATTTTTTACCAAATACCACATATTTTTTT
>MKEJ01045469.1:18687-32896 GCA_001753735.1 Embelia ribes | reverse complement strand
TATCGCCGATATTGACAACCATATTTGTAATACTATTTATTTTCATTTAACCGTAAAAATACAAACTCACACTTTTATTTGTTAAATAAATTTGTCCTTCACCTTTCACTTGCACGGTGTGGTGGTTTATATTGGACGCATTACAAAATTGTTTATGACTTCATTCTTTATTTCAAGCAACTAATTGAGATAGCATTTAAAGAAAAAAATTCAGAAATTTCTGTGCTTTCGATTTATTTCTTTCTTTTTGACCCACTCATTTCAAAAAATTACTGGGATGATACAAAATTCCAACTAGCTTGATTATATTCTTTTGGGGCTGAGCATCGCTGAGCTTTTGACTATTCCCTATACTTTTGTCCACTTTTTTTTTTTTTTGTTATTATGTTTTCCCTTCGTATGAGAACTATTATTTTCTTTTTATCCAAGTGGTTATTCTTGTGGGAAGTTTTTTCCCTCTAATTTTTCGTTTCTCTTCCGCACAATCTTCCGAGTTATTTGTGCCCATGTTTTTCATATAAATTTAAATATTATATTAGTGTTTGATTCTTTACCAGAAATTGATTATGGCAAATGTTTTTATTTATTTAATAGTCATGGTTTTCTGTCATATTTTTAACGTAGCAGATAACAAGTCAAGTTTCTTGAGAGCAAAAGGTGAAATTCCTCAACTTGGGGACCCCAACACCTAGGTAAGTCGCGGTGACCCAGCGGCCTCCTAGATAAGAGACCCAGTGTCTGATACCCAGAAAGACCCACTCTCATAATAAGATGAAAATGCCACCCTGCAAGTCAGATTTCTTTATTGTGCATAGTGTAAAAGTTGCTTTTTCCATAATTCACTATTCCTATTAATTGCTTCAATCCTCGTATTTAAGCCATACGAAGTTTAGAGCTCTACGCCTGCTTTCTATCTCTATATTTATAGATCTTAGAATGTAGAAGCCAATAATGGCGGAAGGAATCGTGTGGAACTAGTTATTTTATCATTGACCATTACTAAGCATAGTTGGGTACGTAGATAAATATTGTAAAAATAATAAGGAATAAGCTTTTCATTAAACTAATAAGACGGAGAAGACAGTTTATATACAATACTCTCATGGACTAAAATAATAAATAAATATAACTGTGACAGCCTCCACAATATATGACATATAATACAAAACTCAATACTCTCCACCAACTTGAAGTATATAGATCCGTAATGCCTAACTTGCACAAAAGGTACTGATAAAGATCTCGGCCTAAAGGCTTAGTGAAGATGTCCGCCAATTGTGAGTGCGCGGGAGTGTAAGTAGGGAAAATAAGACCAGCACGCAGTTTGTTACGTAGGAGGTGACAGTTAATCTCAATGTGTTTAGTCCGCTTGTGAAAAACAAGATTCCGTGCGGTGTGGATAGCATATTGGTTATCATAAAAAAGCCAAATAGGTCAAAAAAAAGAAACACCCAAATCACGAAGTAGAGCTTACAACCAAACAAGCTTGCAAGTCGTAGTAGCCATGATACGATACTCAACCTCTGCGTTAGAACGAGAAACATCATCCTATTTCTTAGAGCACCAAGAAATTGAACTAGTATCCAAAGTAATAAAGAAACTTGTAGTAGAGTAACGTGTAGTAGGGCAGCTAGCCCAAGCTAAACCAGTGTAAGCAACAAGTCGAAGGTTACAAGTCGATGGGAAGAAAAGACTATGTCCTGGAGTATTGTTAATGGGTTGCAAAACTCGATAAACAGCCTATAGGTGGACATCACTAGGGTGTTGTATGAACTAACTGAGATAGTTGACAACAAAAAAAATGTCGTGTCAAATGATCGTCAAATAAATAAGACGGCCGATAAGGTAATAATAAACACCCGAATCGGATAAAAGAATGTCATCAACGAGACGTAATCATAAGTTCTGCTCCATCGGAAAAGCAAAAGGCCTCATTCCAAAGCATCCAGAATCAGTGAGAATATCATGGGCATATTTCCATTGAGAAAGGAAAATGCCATCCGAAGTGCGCGCAACCTCCTAACTCATAAAATACTTCAGTTTCCCCAAGTCCTTTATGCAAAAGTGATATGCCAAAATTTGTTTAATAGCCATAATATTGTTCGGATCATTGCCCGTAACAATAATATCATCAACATAAACAAGGATATCAGTAAATGAAAAACCAACAACTCGAGTAAAAAGAGAATGATCAGATTGAGACTAGTGGTAACCTGGTAAAAGCAATATAGAGGAAAGATTTGAATACCAATTCCAAGAAGCTTGCTTAAGACCGTAAAGAAATTTGTATAAACGACAAACACGTATATCCCTCTAAACCGAATAACCTGGTAGTAAATTTTAAAAAGGAAAACACTCATTCTCCAAGGTTTCTAGAGGATTCGGGGCTTGCTTCGGGCTGCTACTTCACCCATTGACTACTTATGCATCTGTTGCTTCTTTTTCCCTATATGTTGGTTGATAAACAATAAGCAGACGAAATTAGTTGACGAACAATATTCATTACGTTAATTAAAGTATAAAAAAGATACAATGTATGTCTTAGAGTTCTATACTACTTATAACATATACTTAAACGACTCATATCCCGGGTATAATATTATGTTAAGAAACACTTTGCGCCACTCAGGAATACGTAACCCGAGACTTTATGCATAAATATTTACAAATGGGTATCCTTCCACACCCCGAGTCCTGCAAGAGACTCGTGCAGTACTAAAATGATGGTCTGTCCCTCGATACACTAATTTTAGTTTTCAGAAAATGGCTTGCCATACCCGAAGTTTGTTTTCATAAAAATGCCATATTCATCTAAAAAATTCCTCATACTTCAAAATCGCAAACTCACATTTCCCAACAAATATTACCGACACATGTATATACTAATACACTGCATATCTTATATTTATGCCAACTTATTAACGACAACATATTTAATCGCATACAAATGTTTATTCGCAACCAAGGCACCTAAATTAGCACGCTAAAATACATTCATATGCCATACAAGCCTGCACGTCAACATACAATAACACACACATAATATATATTAATTATCGTAGGGTCTATTGCCAGTAACTAACTCGTACCTATTAATTTTAACGAGATTTCGCAAACTCTAAATTTGATTTCTCTCTATACTTGACATAGGTCCAGCAAGTTTTCGCCTAATTTCATGTCTTTGAGCCTCGATATAGGGCCAAAACTGAAAAATAATACATGTAGTTCAATTTTAACTTTGTCCGATCAAATCAATCGACTAATAGAATACATCAGTCGATTGTTTTGCTCTATATCCGATAAAATGATTTATTTTACTTATTAAACTGGTTTCAAATCTTATAATCTTTCTCATAAAACTTTTCAAAAATACTTTTTGGCCATATGCATAACCTAATGGCCATAATAAAAGCATAATTTCTTCAAAACATCATTTCTCTTTTACATATTTGTCACAAAAATACCGAATTTGAGCTCATTTGTGTATTAACAACTTTATTAACTTTGAATTTTAACCGAAACTCAAAGGGTCCCCATTTTGTTGTGGTGTATCATTACAAGTAGATTCATATAGCATCCCGTAATCATTAAAAAAAATTTGCATTTCATTTCGAAATCCGGGACTATTATTAGTGCGTATGTGACAAATGACAGTATTATATTGAGTGCTTGCCATATAATTTTTTTTTTAATATAAGAAAGAGTATCAGATTTATGGTGAATTAAAAAAATCCAAGTAAGGCATGAGTATGCATCCACAATAGTCAAAAAATAATGCGAGCCATCAGAAAAACATAAAGAATATCCACCCCAAATGTCTACATAAATACAATTAAAAATAATAATAATCATAATTGGTAAACGAGAAAAACTAAGTCTAGTGTGTTTTACTTCTTACAAGCAACACAAAGAAAAGGGGCAATATTATTATAAGATAAAATAATAAACTGGGATAAACTAAATTTGGATGGATGACCAAGTCTTGAATGCCATAGCTCAAAAGAGAGGTTTGAAGGGTAATGGCATTCTAGGTAGGCTTAAGGATATACAAGCCATTACGACGCTCACCCAATCCAATCTAACCCTGGGTCTCAATATCTTGAAAAATACAAGACGTAAAAGAAAAAATAACAGTTAAATTCAAGTTTGTAGTAAGTTGACTAACAGAAAGTAAGTTATACTTGAAATTAGGCTTGAAAAGAACATTTTTTTAAGTTAAAAAAGGGAGAAAGAGTAACACAGCTTGTGGCTCTAATGGGAATATGAGTGCTTATTGCGACATTCACATATTTGGGAGTCCTCGTCCCAAAGTAAGCATCCGTGGTAATGAGTGAGTATAAGACCCAGTAAACTAAAAGGACTAAAAGAATAATAAAACAAAGTGGAACTGAAAGAGAATAAACTCTTCCAATTCCAAGTTCTCCCATTTCATTCTTACCTTCTCGTTTTATAAACAGAGAGATGGGAGGAGAAAAGGGGAGAAGAGGAGTTATCACAAAATGCAACGATTCGCGGAGGAGAACAAGTCCAAATGACAATCTCGAGGCTGATTTGGACTCATCTTCTCATCCTCGTCATTGTGAGGTATCGAGGATTTGTCGGTGAAAGCTCGTGGTCTATGTATAAGGCTTTCTCTAATTTGCTCCGAACAAACTAATTGTCGTCAAATAAGGTACGTGGCGGAGTACCAATCCAATTTATAAAGTTTTCTTGTGTTACATGTTCAATCATGTTTAGGATTGGATAGTAGTTGCTTTAGGAGATTTTGGTTATGTTTGGAAGTCGTACAGTTGAATTTTGGATGTATTTCATTGAGTTTTTACATGGATGGAACGAAGGGGGAGCCGGTCAAGATGGGACGAACCCTGGTCTGAATGAGCTAGGCCCTAGTTAGGACAGACCCCTCCGGTTTGGGCAGTTTGGTTGAATTTTGTTATGTTTTGAACAACAGTTTGGTGTCTTGGATATAACTCCTAAATCGTAACTCTGATTAAGACCTATAATATAACGTTAGAAAGGTATTTAAAATTTCCACAACTTTTGTGTTTTGACAAAAAACCAATTAAAGGGGTAATAAGGTGAAAAATCTATTTTTCTGCACCAGTTTGGATAAACCTTATTGTTTTGTCTAGTTTTGAATGAATTTTGATGACGAATAAACTCGAAACATATAATAAACTTGCTAGATGAATTTTATGGCATGTTATAGACGAATTTGTATTGAATTGTGATAATTAATAAAGGAAAATATGTGTCGGGATAAACCATGAAAATGTGGAAAGGATTGGATGTTTTTCCAACTATGGTATGGAAGTATGTTTATTCCATAACCAATCTTTGGGCGTTATACTATCGCATGGGAATACGTTTCCATGGCCATCATGCGGTACAAAGCCATTCGGGAGTATGTGTAGGTTCCAATGACTTCGTAATGTCAGTCGTGTCGTACTATGTCATTGGCTTCGGAAGACGTACCTTCTAATGTGCGCTAATTCCTTAGGAACCAAAGGCAAGTGCAAGATAACGCGGTCTACAGCAACCGAGTTGTCGAGACGTGTCGGGAGTACATTTATTCTGAGAGGACATGCCGTGTCGAACATTATACTATGGCATGGGAGTACGTTTGTTCCGTGGCTATCATTCAATACAAAGTCATTTGGGAGTACGACTTCGCTTTTACCGATTCCAAGTTGATAACTCAGGAAGTCTTTACACGTAAAATCTCGGGAGTACGTTTATTTTGAAAGGACATGTCATAACGTGTCGGGCATATTGTTGAATGATTTACCTTTATTTGTCTTCATTACATTCTTTGTCGTACAGTATCGTGCCAATCATATTGTCTACTAAGTTTTACTTCATACTTATATGAATTTGTTGTAGTTGTTGTTCTATTTGGAATTGAATTGTCTTTCTGGCTTATGCCCACTTGGTTAGTTTTAACTGCTATTATTTTTGTATGAAAACGCCAACCAGAAACAAGTATTGAAGCACACTTGGAATCAACATACTTCCACTTCTTTTAGCACTTGTAGGCCTATAGGCAAGATAATATAATTTTCCAATTGTTTTGAGCTAAAACTCTAAAGCCATAAAATATGATAATAGGATTGGTTGGATGTGTCTTGTATTTCCGTACACTTGGAGCAGTTTTTGTGAATAAAACATAACTGTTAGTTGTTTGATCCTCATCATGTATATGGATGGACGATAGTGGCACGATCGGGGTTGTTTGGAATTCCGGAGCGTTAAGGTACGTGGAGGAGTCGGGAGTGAACAGTGGTCGCCAGTGAACAGTTGCGAATCTGGTTGATCGCGAGTAAACAGTGACGAATCTGGTTGATTAACAGGGTTATGGTTAACAAATCTGGTAGGGTTGACAAATCGGGTAGTTGCTGGCAGAGATTGCGACTGGTCGCGGCTGACGCTGGCGGGCAAAGGGGTGAATCTAGTCGCGGCAACCCTGGGGGTGTGGCGTTGGCAGCGAACCGAGGTGAGATGGGCGATGAAATGGGTGCAAGAGAGGCTACCGCCGGCAGCAGTAAGGGCAGTAGGGGACGACACTAATTGATTAATAGGATTACGTTTTCTGTATTTGGTTAGGATCTGAGGGAATAAATTTTTGATTAAATTAATAACGTAATACTCTCATGGACTAAATAAATATAATTGTGACAATTTCATATATTATGACACATATAACTCAATACATATAATGCGTGCTATTGTTTCCATTTTTTGAGTTTCATTGGTATATTTCGTAATTAATTTTTTCTTTTAATATACAAGATCAATTCGTTCACAGAAAAAATAAAAAAATAAAAAAAGTTATGAATCATGTATAGAAGAAGCAATAAAAAAGCACAGTATCTTCTAAATTCATATCACAAGCAATATATATGAATTCATATCGTTCGTTTTATTAATATTTGGTTACATTTTTAATAACTAATGTGCAACATGTGTATTACACGTGCATTATTATTAAATATAAATTATAAAACATGGATTACATCTCACCAAATAACAATTTACTCTTGAAAAATATCAAAAGAAAGTAAGAAAAGAAATGATGAGATTATGCACACCTAACAAAATAATTTATGTTCATGAATAATACCAAAATAAGTCTATTCACGAAATTATTTACCAAATTTTTTTTTTAACTACTTAATAGAATCTGATTTTTTTTGAAATTGTTGACACCTTGTTACTAACACTCGTTTAGATGTGATTTTCATGTTGTACTAACTATTCAAATTCTAATATATATAGAAAAAAAAATGATTTCAAATGGAGACAACAATAACTTGGCATTGGTATTAGCGAGTTCATCTTGAGCTTGCTATTTGCCTTTCTAAAGCCTGGGATTTCGACGTCAAATGGGAGAACACTTTAAATTTATTCTTAAAATTTATAAATGTTTTCAGAAAAAAGAAAAGAAAAAGAGAGTGGTTTAACTGAAATGCTGATTCTACTTAAATTTGTCAAATTAAGTGGAAAGTTATTTTTCACATTTTAATTTCTATTTCTTCTGTTTTGGGCATTACAACTTAATTTAATGATGAAAACGCCATTTCAAATGTCAACTTTTCCAATGAAGACGCCATTTAAAACAATTTTAAAACATGACATATTTGATTAACTAATTTGAAAACAAACCCATACTGATAAACTGTTTTAAAAATAGACTACTTAGTTTGATTTTTTTTTTTTTCTGCATTCATGCAAAGATTTAGGGCATGTATATGCACACACTCAAAATCTCATATTTTACTCATAAATGTGGGGAACAACAATGGAGAACAAATAAAAGAACACGAAAGACGAAAAGATGAACATCACAAGATTTCCAAAAAAAAGGAAAAAATCAAAGAAACAAAAGTACAAAACAAAATTTGGGAAATAATCCGATGGATCCCAAGCCAAGCCAAGCACGCCTCATAGTTCAATCTCCGTTGTCGGTCATAAAATCGATCCGGCAAACATAGCAACTCCAGTGAAAACCATCATTCCACAACCCGTAAAGAGTCTACCCGCACCAGAAGAGTCATTGGAACTGGGTCCCGCATCAGCCTCCAACACCTTCTTCTTCTTCTTTTTGCCCCCTGCCTCGGGAGCTGGTGCTGCCGCAGGAGGTGGAGTCCCGAAAAGACTATACGGCAGCAACACCTTATCCACCTGATAAACCGCCAGCTGGCCATCCGTATATATCGTATTATCCACAGTCGTATTCACGATGCCAGTGGTCAAATTCACCTGGTTGCCGGATGTAGTAACATTGAGTGGGAACTTGTACGCTGTTGCGTCCCCGGCCTGTGTCCTCACTGGGTTGCTAACCGTCTGGAACTGTGAGATCGAGTAGAAAGAAGGGAGCACGTGAAACTGGATGAGCTCATTCTTTTGTTCATCATTGAGGGAGTTAAGCGTTCCCGTCTGGAGGGATGAGAAGGCATTGTCAGCAGGGGCAAAGACGGTGAGCCCATTGTTAGAGTTGTTTAGCTGGCCGTTTATTTGGTTGCCGACGCTGGTGGAACCGAGGAGGCGGAGGAAGATTGTGAACTGCCCAGATTTTTCAAGGATTTTTGTCACGTTGGGCGGCCCAGAGGGGACCGGAGCGGATGCGGGTTGGGCATCGGTGGTGATGGGTAGGGAAAGGAAGAGGATGAGAAGTGAGAAGGAGACAAAGGCTAGATGGTTCATCATGGTTGTGGGTGGCTTTGGTGTTGTGTGAAAGAATGTGAGAAGTGTTGGGTTTTATGGAGAGAAGAGTTGGTGAAATAGAGCCGTTTTCTCGATTAGAAAGTCTCTATACAGATTGGTTGATTAGCAATTTTTAATTAGTAAAAGTTAGTTACTAAGGGCATACACCATTTCGTTAAGTGTAAGAATCAAGAGGGGTACCAATCCTCATTCAGAGGAGACTCATGTCGGATCTCGCTACTGTTGGATCAGATTTCAAGTTAGATCTGGCAGTTATGATTTAGAATACCCTTTAAAACCAAGTCAGTCATATATAACTTAAATCTGATTTAGCAACCGAAAATTTTGAGGGGCTCCATTTAGATGAGAATTGAAATGTAAGTTTTTGTAACTTTACAACAATCTTATTTTTATTGTTTTAGTTTCAGTAGCTACCAATATTTCCCTTGATTCTTATTCAGAGATCACTTCGGAGATACTGCTCTGCACGAGCAAAATGCACAAATTCTAGAAGATTGGTTTATGTTTCGATAGGCATCGATGTAAATATTCGTCCCCACAAGCAGTGTCACTGAGAAGGCAAAATTTACCAGGGAAATGAAACAAAATGTTAGTTCTAGCACCATCAAAATATTAAATCCACACTAAATCGAGAACTGAAGTGAATTATTGAAAATTTGCATGCACACACCACAAAATTATCCAAATAAACCAAAATTAGTCCATTTGCTACTTGAGGGGCCAAAGAAAAACAATGCAAATCGGTAAATCTATTATTGTAAAATTAGCTAAAATATTTTTCTTAGAGACTATTCCAACTGATGGTTTGCTTAGGAAGGCAGGAAATAGGAAATAAGGTCTAAAGTGGGGTTGTATCACTGTCAGCTATAATTATTTTGCATCTACGTACTTGCCACAAACTTAAGCAATAATCTGCAAAAAAATAGTACCAAAAATAATGATAAAGGAAAATGGTTCATGTTGGTCACGGACCAATCATTTACTGATATTAATTATAAAAATACCTACTGATTAGGTCCTTTGTTATGATTTGTGTTTTTAAGAAAAATATCAACGCAGGACAGGACGTAATAAGTAGGTATTTGAACAATTCCTCTCGATGTTTTATGTATATCTATCCACTTTGCTAAATGGGTTCATACTAAGATTTTTTTATTTTTTATTTATTATTATTATTATTTTTTTTTATGGGTGGGGCTGATGTCAACTTTTTCCAGTGGTCCTACAATTATGAGAAAGGTTGAGAGATGAAACATCATACCTTTGATATGATTTTGGTGGATGGTGCCAACCATATTATGTTTTTTGTAACTGGTAAGTTGTACTGTCAAGATAGGTTGAAATCCCTTTCAAATGCAAGCGCTAGTGCAGCTAACATCATAAAAAAATTACCACAACTTTATGTGAATAATTTAATGGCTGAGATCAGAAAATTTCTCAGTCTCGATTCCAATTTGAACCTAAAATGTTAACCTTTGGCTGCTTCGAAGCGTTTTCAGACACAAACCAGGCATCCTAGTTCTATGACATCGGCAGGGGAATTTTTTTTCCTGAGTGATTACTCAGTAGAGATAATAGCAAAGTAAAGTTCGTAAAATAATTTTTATTCCTGTACTTTAGTCTGGGCTGATGATCTCACAAAATGGAGTGCTGGTAACGAGCGGCACGAGTAAACCCAAATCTTTCAGATTTTTGTTGCCCAAATTTTATGTGAAAAATTTGTTTACCTCAGCCTCTTGGAAAACAAAAAAGCACTTTCATCGAAAAATATTGATCCTCAAAACTGCTGTTCATGGCCAATTTACTCTCAAATATTTGAAGTCCAGGTACGCCTACAAGTGGCAAATCAGAAGGGTAATTTCTGCTGGGTATAATAAATATATAAAAACAACATTGATCAAGTTCAGCAAGCCAATAGTACCCCCAAAAAAAAAAAAGTTTCACCATTAACCGGAAAAGAACATGCATAATTTGTTCTCAGCAACACCCTAAGAGACCAATAAATCACAGCAAATTCAAGAGCAACTGAAAATGAAGAGTTCAAATGGAAAAAAGATACAAAACTATCCTAGCTAAATAAAATTAGAGAAAAAGTATTATCCACGGTGTAAAATTAGATCATGATACATTTGCATTAAACATGTGGACTCCACTTGTACTTGGGTGATAATTATTTGGTAGAGTTCGTATGCTTAATGCACAAGTGTCATGATCTAAACCTCTATAACAACTATTACACCGTCCTCGTAAAAGTAATGTATACCTAAAACTTTAAACTATCCAACACAGAGCACTCTACCTTAGCAGTTTGAACTCGTGGTTACAAAATTTTCAGTCAATGACTAGTTCATGAAATAGAAAAAAAGTGATAATATTTTTGAAATTACTAAACATGAGGTCTAATTATTTCTCCAGTGCTTTGCACTGCTCTTTGCAAGGGTAATATGTCAGTTGTTTGGCAAAACCAAACCTTGTTCTACAATTTTGGTTCAAAAGTACTTCCAACTGAGGAATCTTCTAAAATAAAGTTCAAAATAAATAAACCCGGTGATCTCTCAGAAGATTGAACTACTTTTGAAAGCCATTTGAGTTTATTGTTAAGATAGTACAATATTTATGGTACAATTTCTGTGTTTTTGAAATTTCTAAATGAAACTTGAGTTTATTTTTTGTCTAAAAGAAACTCTTGATCCATAAGCTAAGAAAAACCAAATTCTCTACAAAATCCATAAATTTTGTACTATCTTCCTTTGCACGAATAAAAACATAGATGTACAATGCTAACAATGTTTTATATTATGAATGCATAAGGTTGTAGACAAAAAATCAACTCAAGTTTCAAATCTGGAGTCTCGTTTGGAGACAAAGTTTTGCCTTGACATATTCAGACTCTTGGTCCATTCGATGAGGTTACATCATCCACCTCCTTTCGATGAGGTTGCATTATCCACCTATCGTCTTCTACACTATTCTGACTCGGATGCGAACTTGACTCAATAGATTGAGCGTTAAAGAAATTCATAATTAAACTTGAAACTAAATAATTGTAAACTATGAATGAAGGATATAGCCGTTTAGCAAAACCGTGTTCTAATTCTCCAAAATTGCTCACTTTCTCAAAGGGCATGCACATTTCTTACAAATAAAATCAAGCAATTCCTAGCAAATCATGATATATTTGCAAAGACAGATCGCAATATACAACTTTCAAATGATTTTTTTCTCTTTTTTTTACGGAAACAACTTACAGATGATGCCATGTTCCACAAAAACTAATCAGAACATGCTACGGTCAATTATTTATTTGATTATTAAAAATAAAAATAAAAGTTTAAATGAGATTCAGTTATATATACTGCATGTTCAAACCAGAAGGTACAGGAATTCAAATGCCTGCTTGAAGAAAAGGATGTGTGATTCCAATGGACTCAACACCGAATTCAGCACTTGCTGAATATTGGCTCAGGCAGAAACTAGACAAACAAAAAAGTTAAATACAACATCAATACGTATCCTCCAAAGCTTCAAAAATCAAGTACATTAATTTGATGTAAACAAAAATGTCGTCTGTAAACTACTTTGATAATGTCATGTATTAAAAATTTCGGATTGAGCAAAAGATGGTTTCTTGTCTGAATTAAAAGATGTCATATTCAAGTGGAATAAGTAGCAAAAATTATCATAGGCATTAGTCTATAGTTCGATACAAATGATATCAAGTTCATAACACTATTGATGTGAACAACTTATGACAAAAAATCACACTTAAATTTCACAGAAGAAAACAACCACAAGATCTTCAAAATGTTATCCATCTTATTAATCCAAATATATGATATAGCATTTTAAATCACAACCAAAACATATGCAATGGATTCCTGCAAGTAAGTCAAAGCAGTCAAATTTCTCATCCATTTTCTAAAGATATATCGAGTAAATCGGTAGATTCATTCCTTTAATTTGTCTTGAAAACTGTCTACATCGACCTAAATCCAAATATTAATAATGACTTAGTACTCCTACATCAGGACGACTTAAGGAAATACAAGAACAATTAAAAAATAATAAGAAAATAATAAATTTTAATACTCTTCTCCAAACTCTAAATCTTTATTTATAAACTACACTGATAAAAAACAATTAAAGAGGTCCTATATATAAGCCTTAGGAAAATAACCTAATGGGCTTGGCCCAAACCAAATAGAAAACATTAAAACATAGTAAAGGAAATAACTAATTAAGCAACTAAATAATAAACTAAACAAGGAAATTGAATCTTTTGTTATTGTATCATTCTCCCCAGTTGCAAAAGTTTGACCCTGAACTTTAATTGTAGGTAGACAACTAATGATGGTAACGACATTCTGCAACTCATTCATCCTCATCAGTCGTCTCGGGTTCAGGGATTAACAACTTGGTCGACATCGATGTTCCTGCTAAATAGATATTCCGACAACCTTTCCTTTCTGCTTCCTTTCCAGCATAACACACTCCTTTGCAGCTTCTCGATATGGGCAAAATCTAGCAATATGACCTGTACCCCCACAAATAACATGCTTCGTCCTTCCATCTAGATGAGCTAACTGATCCTTTCAGTGCCTCTTTCTTGTGGCTTCTTTTCAGATAATCCCATATATATTTCACCTTTTGTTCAACACCCCTCGCATAACTATGAGTTAAATCAATTGAAGCAAAATCATTGCTCAAAAGTTCATATCGAATGTCATATCGAAGCCCATTAATGCAGCGAGCAATCCGTTGTTGCTCGGACTCTTCAACTCCACTGCGAAGGGATTACTTATGAAACTCGCAAGCACACTCATCAACAGTCTTATCATCTTGCTTAAAAGTTTGAACTTTGTAGAACATATCATGTTGAAAATTTAAATGGATGAATTTAACAGACATTGCATCCTTCATATCTCTCTAGACACTAATTGGTTAGAAACCTCTAGAAGAACATTATTGGAAAAAATTTGCCCACCAAATATTAGCATAATCACAGAGCTTTGTTGCCACAAGAGGAACTCGACAATCATCTGGCACTCCCTTAAAAGAAAACACATGTTCCACCAAATTGAGCCATTCAATAAATGACTCAAGTTTAGATTCACTAGTAAATTCGGGAATATCAACCTTGATTCCATAATCGCGATCTTGTTGGCGAGCCTGAGTAGAAGGATTAATAAGTTCATGTTGGACAGGAGCAAAAGTGGTAGTTTGATTAGTGGCAATAGGAGTACTAGTTGCAGCTACCACTGATGCTACAAATGTTGAATATGAAACAGGGACGAAAGTCTTCAAAACTGCCATAATCTCATCAAACTTGAACTACACATTGGCCTGCATCTCACTCGTAGTAGACCACAGATTATTCACATCAAACCTCAATCGTGCAACTTCACTATTCGTAGCCTCATGATCATTCTTAAATTTTGAAAATTAAGCCAAATTTTCGATTTTTGCAACCATTTTTTTTTTTTTT
>MKEJ01045469.1:7023-18670 GCA_001753735.1 Embelia ribes | reverse complement strand
TCTGTTGAACCTCAAAGTCAGTGGATAAATCTGCAATTTCGTCAAACTACAAGGACTAGTCAAGGAAATAAGCAAAACAACACCTGTTTACTGTTCATCATCTCTGTCTCACAGATAATTGTTTTTTTTCTGTCATCGATTGGTTTGTTATCGCTATTCGTCGTGTGTATGAAGATGAATGACTATAGCAATGGGGTTGAGGCTCGCTGGCTCATGGGTTCAATTGAAGCTGGGTGATGGCGACTGGTGGTGGCTGAGGCCGGGGTTGATGGTCGTGGTTTTGATTAGGGTTTGTTTAGGGTTGATTAGGGTTGCGACGAGCGANNTAAGCTTTGATACCAAATTGAAGTAAGATTGCTTAAGGAAACACAAGAACAATTAAAAAGGGCAGAAATTCCAATACTTGTCTCCAACTCTCAATCTTTATTTATAAATCACTCTGATAGAAAACAACTAAAGAGATCCCATATATAGGCATCGGAAAATAACTTAATAGGCTTGGGCCCAAACCAACTAGGAAACATTTAAAACATAGTAAAGGAAATAACTAATTAAAAAAATAAATAATTAAAATAATTAAACTAAATAATAAAACTAAACAAAGGAAATTAAATCTCTTTTGGTATTGCATCATATGTAGGACTTAAATACAGCTAAAAGTTATGCTAGTATCATATATTCCTTCAACTGTAGTAATAGCTAGAAATCGGATACATTACCAAGTGTGAGCTTTTTGTTCCCTTGCACAAAATCGTTTCCACCGACATTCACCAAGGAAAGTTTCAAATGTTGTCCAATTCGAACAACTTGGTTGCAATTCTCCACTTTTCTGAATGGCATCTTAATAGGAGGCTTAGTTGCATGTTTCCAATTAACTGATCCTGGGGAGATTTTGTCAAGAGTTTCCAAAAGTACCCATCTGCATGATAAGGTATAAGTTGAAAAAGTCATTCAAACTTAACAGTAATCAAAGAAAAACATCATATTTGGATAAGTAATCAAGATAAACAAGTTTGTGTTCTAGAGACTGATTCTTAAAGCAACTAACTACTAGAAACCGACAGAAAGTTGTTCCACTGCTTCCACATTTTTTTGTTGTTATGACAGTCAAAATAATTGAATACAAAGGAATTTTCAAAAGTTAAACATCTTAGCTACAAAACCAGTGAGAAGAGAAAATGGCACCTAGATTGAAAATTTTGGACAGAGCGAAACAGAAACTTCTTATTAGAAAATGAAATTTTTGGCTGAACTAACACCCTGGATCTTTCAAGAACTTCACTGGCAGTGATTACATAATTCTATAATAAGGAGGTTTGAGAATTTTACCCATTTCTCACATCCTCAAACAAATTATTAACATAGGTAGTGATCCCCAAACTGTTGATCCATAGTCGGAAGCATCTTTCTTCTCTAGACATTAGTTCATCATCCGTCATCATCTCTGCAAAAGAAACCTTCTTATTATCTGTTGAGAGGCCACTCCTGCAAACGAGATCAATCATCAATATCAGTGTCTTGTTCATTCTTTCTCTTTTTCCTCTTCATTCAAAGTAAAAAAGTATATCCACACTCTCATTTAACAATCGCGAGAAGAGGATACATGTATTCATATATATATATATATATATACTTAAAAGTTATTAACCTCAGAAACAAAGCCTATTAAAGAATCATAACTAGAATAAAATCTAGTGAAACAACTTCAGTACTCCTTTAGCCATATCCCTTTTTCCTTCAGAATTAGGATTTGTCTCCCAATTACATTTCGGATGCATGCTGTCATTATCCATGTGTCCAATATTGACAGGAAGAAGTTGTTCATGCTTCCCTACCTTTGATGGAATATCTGTGCTACAAATGCAAGATTCAAATTTGTTGAGCCCTCGACAATATCTTTAGAAGTAAGGTATCTTTTGCAATCCATTTTCTCAGCATGTTCAAGCACCAAATTAGCCCTTTCAACGGGATCCTCAGCATCTAAAGTGGCTGGACTGCAATGTTCTGGTGCCAGAACATTGAGCAGATATGCATAAGCTTTTCCATCCTGCAGTGTATAAGTATGATGTTGGTTCCAATACTTAATTAACTTGCACCTTGCAGAAGAATATAAGAAGAAGAAGAAGCTAAGGATGCTGGTATAGTCTAGGCTATAACCACCAAAGGGAGATCATGCAAATGGTGACAAGATGTAAAATAAGTTATACAAATCAAAGAATCCTAGTGAAAAAATGAATTATGACTGCAAAACACTTCAGATACTTTTCTTGGTAATTGTTGTCCGTGGATAAAAGAAGCAACAGTAAGACTCGGCAACAATCTGTTTTTCCAATTAACCAATCAAAAAGGAAGCGGGTAACATTGCTGCGTACCTTCAAGTCACTTGAGAAATTAGACACATTCTTCTCATATCCTGCTTTCTTGAGATGGAAATTCATCCACTTCAGCAAAAGCTTCTCGGGAGCTAATCCCATAAGTTCCTCAACATCCTGGTAAGTCGACGGAAAATAGTACGTCATGATACTAAATTCCCAAATAATTTAAATCAAAAGGTGAGATTTAAAGTTTATAGAGTGCTAAAAGAAGTCATCCATTTACTTACACTGTTGTCTTCAACCAATTCCACAAGCTGGGGTGTCTTTCTAAGGTTGAGATCTGCCAAGAGTTGGATCTGAATTTGGAAAGTAAAAAATTAAGCTTAAAAATTTACGAGAAGTACCTGTATTTTGTAATATAGAAGTAATGACAGAGACAGACACGCCCCTAGACATTTCACAAAATGCTATAGTACGCCCAAGTCTTCAGCCAAACACCTTTTTCAAAAACTAAAATCATCCCTAGGACAAGCTAAGAATCCTACTAGATAGCTGCAATTAAAAACACTATCAATCAACCAACCAACTCATTTTTTATTCTTCATTTCATTTCATTCAATATTGGATACAATTCAAATACTACCCCATTTGAAGTAAGAGAAGTATGAAAGGCTACATGGTTCAGATAAAAAAAAAATTATTGAAATTTAGAGGCAAAAATGAAATATAAATGGAAAAGTGAGTTCAATACACACCTTTATGATTTGACTAATCAATCCAAGCACCAGATGCGGCTGCAACAAGTAAAGGAATCATAGACTTAGTCCATATATCAATGCCGCTGATATATATAACCGTATGCAGCATCAAATGTAGAACTCACTCTTCCTTCAACCAAGTCCTGTGTACCAATGTTGACTACTGTGCAACCGATAGCCTTAGCAGAGTTTAGACAAAGGGTATGATTTTCATTCCTTTCCCAAGGATTTAGAACCCTCTTTGTGTTGATAGCTCGTTCATCTATAGTTCCCGGCACAGCAACATTTATAAGCTTACTGCGTTGACCCACAAGTGCAACTACATCAACTCTACTGACAACTATTTTTTATCAGGGTCAGTTTGGTATGCAGTGGAATGGAGTAAACAGAACAATATTGTATTTTGCTTAAAGGACTTTTAATCCCTATAGATTTGAGAATTTGATTAGTGAAGCAAAGTGACCAATAAAAAAGGTAACTACAGATCCCATTAGATTGAGTTTTGCACGAAATGGAGATTTCAATAGGGTAGTACAGTATTCATTCCAATTCATACGATAGGGTTACAACTTCAGTACCACATCTCATATCCAACTATATCTTAAGTTCTTTAACTCAGGAAGTCGTCACCTACATAATACACATTTAGCATCCAATTTTCTTCAATTCAAAATCCTAACATTCCAAAATGTGGCCTGTGTTAACCAATAATAGCATACCCCTTCCAATTTGTTCAGCCCATACCATGAAGTTGTAACAGTGATATGTTTTCCCTTAAAGACACAAGATCTTAATTCTTTAAACCTCTCTCTATCTTTCAATTTCATAATTTCAGAGCAGACAAAGAATGGTTCATGTAATAAGCAAGCATCTTTTCTTTCTTTTTTTTTTCCGAAAGACTGTAACAAGTAAGCGTCTTCCATTCATTTTACTTCACATGCCAAACACACCAACAAAAAGAAAATTTGATTGCTATAAAGCACACCATTTTTAAGTACCATAGAAGAACTCCATCTTTTGCAAGATCAAACAGATCGTTTGAAGCTGGCTCTATAGGAAGAAGTTGCTTCAGAAATGGGTCGTCCCTGAGATAGCTGTTGATGTGAGCAACATAAGACTCTTTCTCCGATTCGCTTATAGTGTGAAGAAGGGTAGTTGTGGTAGCCTTGAGGAAAGACGCAGAGTTCTTCGTACCACCCAATTTTGCTGCTGCTCGGGATTGTAAATTCAAGTAAATCTGCTCGCAAATAAAACAAACAACGAAAATCAGTACCGCACAAAATCAAAATGAGCAAACAGCTCGGAGTTCTTTTTCGTTGTTAAGATTAAATGCACTAACTCACCCTAAGGAAAGTTTCAAAATCAATCTCATCCTCCATGGCAGGACCGGATTCACCCAAAATTTCTCGAATTTCATCCTCCTTAAATTTCACACTGAAAGCTTTCAATTTGACCAACAACAGCGGTAAATCTCCGGTAGTAACTTTACCAATCTGATTCTTTAGCGAAATAAACTGCAAAAGAAACAAAAACAACAGTCCTAAAACTACCTTCAACTAAATCGATGATTAAATACAACCATAACAAATGAACAAAGGATAAAATGAGTAAGGGAGTTGAAACATTTACTTTGGACTTGAGGCTGCGAAGCTCGACTTGTGTGAACTGACTTTGAAGCCATTGATCAGAAACAACAACACCCACAAAAGACATTTTCCTCTAACTCTGGTAGTATGGGAATTTCTTTACTTTATTTGCTTACCCAAAATTCACTCAATTTTAGCAACCCATATCAAGAACTGAAAAACCTAAAACAAAAAAGATTTTCAAATCAAGATCGAGTACCCATCAAACAGATGAAAATCAAATTTCTGTCTTTCTCTGAACATAGGACCCAGGATTCGAAAATGAGAGGTGGCTGATACTGCATATAATTATGTATTATTATTTTCCCTCAATTATGGGGACTAAAACTGTATTTAAGGAATTTTAACACGGAAATATGGGACATCTAGGGGATTTTGTCCTTTAAAATTAGGGGGTTGAAGTCCAGCTAACCTTTAACTCCTTCCCTAAACCTGATAACACGGGTGGAGGGCCCAGACCCCAGCCTCGGAAGTTTCTACAGGAATTATGTATAAATTTTAAAAAATTTAATAGTTTCTACTATAAGGCCCCAGAATATTTATATATATATATATATATATATATATATATATGAATCCCTGGATAAGTCAGTAGGATCTGCCCCGACCCAGAAATCTTGGTTTCATCCCTGCCTGATAAAACAGTAGGATCACAAAGAAAAAAAAGAATCTGCTCAAGCTCAAATCATAAAAAGCCCAACAATAACCAATGAAAAGATTAATCAATGCATATTAAAAAGAAGTGCGCAATTAATGATTATAAAGATTTAGAAGCATACCTTATGCGAAAAACAAGAGACCCGATGGGATTTTTGTCTATTTATTATTATTGAGAGTTTTTGACTAATGGGTCGAATTTGACACACCAGAAAATCAGAAGAGGATCGAGTTTTGCTTCTTTGAAGGGCAAAGGGGGAGAGAGAGAGAGAGAGAGAGAGGAGGGAAGGGTCGCTGATTGTGAACACACTAATGACCAGCAAGGAGCCAGTTAATAGGTTATTTTGTGCGCGTGTGTATATATGGATATACACGTGTACCAATTCATAAAAATTATCAGAATTAAAAAATTAACTAAATATGACAATACGCAGATTGCACTATTTTATTTAAAATTACACAATCACAATTTGCAAACATTTTTAAAAGCAAATTAAAGTGCAACATACATAATAAGCAAATTAAATTTCAAAAAAAATATACAATAAATCTTACCGGTAAAATGAGAAATAGCAAAAAAATAGGAATGAAATATCATTGGTACTTGCTTAGAACTAAAAGTTTACACCAAAATATGAAATGTTCCATATTTGTCAAGGACTAATTAGGAGAGAGAGTCTAACATCAATTAAAAAAAATAAGATTGGTGGTGCAGGGGGGAAGGGAGGTCGGAGGTCTGACTAAAAAAATTGGTGAGAGAGTTCGAACCAAAATATAGGCTATAGAAATAAAAAAAATTATAAACAATTATAAAAATGTTCTTATAATTTTTTATTATAAAATTCTATTTTTATAGCATATATTTTGTTTTTCATCTTAATCTATTTTTTTTTTTTAAATTAGAGATTAGCATTATGTTTACCTACCAAAATTACTTTTGTACACCTTTTAGTTATTGACTGCAGTTTAGTAGTATGGTAATTTTTTTTAGTTGCTTGTTATTTGGAGGTGCAAAATTTGACAGGATTTCGAAAATAATTATTTTATTTTTGTTTGCTTTATATAATAGATAGTTTGATAAATAGATATGGGTGAATTACATGAATGGTCCCTATAGTTTTAAAAAAAGATTTGGTCCTCTATTTATGATTAAGGAACTAATGGTTCCTGATTTTAAAAGGGTGATGGATTTGGTCCCCAATCTTCTGGGGGTGCATTTGACCCCCATGGTCCTACGAGTCTGCGGGTCTAGAGGGTTTTCAATTTGTGGTGGGAAAATACTTGACTCATGCCCAAGGGTTTATGAAATCAGCATGACTCGGGTCTATTCACATTTCAACAGATGTTATAGAAATGTCGATCGACTGATAGGGAATGTGGATCTTCAAATGAAAGTACGTAGACTTAAATACGAGATCAACACCCTGCGGTCTAAGGATTGTAGGCATGCACAAGTATGGCCCACTAAGTCTGGGACAGGATGTACAGATTTAATAAGATGCAAGAAAAATACACATCCTTATCACATTTTGCTCTCTTTTATTAATTTTGATCAAATATTAAGAATCTTAACTGTTCAAATTTAGATGATAGCAATATAAATGTTCATCAAGATGATTGGACCCTTGTTGAACTATAAATAAATCCCTTGATATGTTTTATCATTTGGAATAAAAAAAATTATGCGATTATAGCTAATCTAATTAAATAGTATAGTATGAAATTAGACTTGGTTATTTAGCAACGGATTTTCAAAGGCATCACGTAATACAGAAAATAATTTGTCGTTAAATTATAATAGGAATTAATTATGTCATATCTTCAAAAATTGGGTCTGTTAGTATTACAATCCAAACTATAATAGCCAAAATAAAACTTTGTTTGAAGATACGGGGATCGTTCCTGTAGATATCCCTTTCTGGAGGTAACAAACCCACGCTCTTTCGATTGGCGAAGTACACGCGCTGTACGTGTTGAAACAGCTCACCGGGTAGGGTTCCACGTGGACCGCCACCTCAGCAACTGCTATGTCCTTTTCCCCAACAGCTTTTCGGTTCACATAAATGCAATCTTTGCTGCAAAAAGGTGCAATCTTTCATTTTATTTAATTTTTGCGAGTGTTTAGCTAACTAATCAAATATTTGGTGTATGGGGATGGTTTTTTTTTCAATTTTCGCTTCTCCTTTCATTTTTACTTTTGATTTCATCATTTTTTAAATTATAGGTTCCAAGCTACACTCTCTCCCTTGCTTTTGCTCTTCGAATCGGTGAGTTTGTTATTTTATAGGCCAATTATTATGTGCTTTCAATTGTGTGAAACAAATAAATAAGTAGAATTAATTTGATGATCAGAAAAAACAAATGTACATTACTTATTTATTTCCGCAGCTGGAGAAAGATGGCTACGTTTGGTCATACTTGTACAAATCTGTCTTTTTATAATCAATATAATTTTTATATTAATGGATATGGACATGATTAACATGTCTTCAATTTACGTTGAATAAGCTATTTATTTTGCTCTAAGAATTGGAAAGTTCAACTAATATTATTGGTAATTTAATATTTTGTATTTTTATTTTATATTTTTTTTGTGATTATTTGTCCGAGTCGGTTGAGACTTGAGATTAGCACTAAGTCCCAAGCTTTACCGACTAGGCTAATCCACTGGATTTATATAGCATGGCATAATGTGTATCTAATTTGAAAGGAATTTATATCTACAAAAATGGTATACAATCACATATTCATTCATAAATAATGTGTAGACAAATTATAGGCATTATGTTTCTTATTAAATGTGACAGCTCTTTTCCCAACTTATTCACTTAAATCTCCCGCCTTTTATCTTTTTGCAAGAACATATAAGATGCTTTTCATCAACTCTTTTACTTAGTATTTTGGTTTTGATATACATTTGGAATACTTTATGCCCTAAATAAACTGGATATTTGAAGCAATTTCCCTATTTGAAAATTACTTAATTTGGCTGTACTTTTGCATGCCTTCATATTTAAACCCACCAGGGACCTTATCTAAATTCAGTCTTATGAGGGAATGTTAAAATTATTTAGTTGTTTAGAGGATAACTTTCAATCCCGTATATTTAAGCTCTTGTTCATTTTTCTTATTTTTGGCGTGAAGAAAAAGAACCGCTAAATTTTTATTTTGTTATTTATTTTATATAATTATTCATTTAGCTTTTCACACAACTATAATTATATCCTAGTTGTTCTCAAGGCCAATGGCTTTCATGAAACTTTTGTTAAGTAGATAGATCATGGAATATTTCACTGCTATCACTTATTCTATCTCCCTTATTTAAAAGTGTCTTAACTCCATCTAGAACAATCTCACGCTCTGTCGTTGTAAAGCTACGACTCGTTCCTGAGAATGAAAAAGCAGTACCATCACTAGTGATTTATGGAATTGAATCTGTCCCGGTGGTTTTGAAATGTTAATTATAACTCCAACTATTGCTTTACATTCAGATAGACCAAAAGTTGGGTGAGAATTCACTCCAATTTCTTTTTTTAAAATTATTATTCTATTATTTGAGACAAAAAAATTAACATAATAACCCGAGAATAAGATTTTGGACCACATATGTTTACTTCCGCTTAAACATTAATAAGTACATCTAGTCAAAACGACTAAACACACATATCTAATTTGCTGAGCAGAGATCATAATTTTATAATTTAAAAAACGGTGAGAGTGGAAGTGTGAACAAGAATCGGAACTTATACGTAAAGAATTTAATAACTTGGAATGAACTTAAATCACTCACTTTAATTTTTTATATATGACAAATTTCCGTCTATCTTCTTGTTTTATTGAATGTCTTTGAATGCTAAAGGTCACCGGCTGTTTTTGTACTATATATTGACCGAAAATTCCATTGTTTGCACGTGCTAGCCCGATTTATTATAATTTTTTTTAGATTCATTTACGATGAAATAATCTTTGAATAAAAAATGTCCAAATTGTGCATAATTTAAAAATAAGAAAAGAAAGAGCTCCAACTATGATAGGAAGTATGGACATTCTAAATTGGGTGTTGTGCTTATGCCCGATGGGCATTGGACTCATATATTCTGTAAATGTTTCAAAATATATGTCCAACACATCCCGTGAAGAATCCAAAATATCAATTAATTATTTAAAATTTGGACACACGATGGAGTTATTTTGAAATCATTACGAACACATCAGAATCGTAATTTTTTTCTATCTTGTAATCATAGACACTTAGTTATACTTTTGGTAATTAAACAAATCACATTTAATAGTTGTTTAGTCCTTTAATGGATGATATGTTTTTGGATTTTTTGATAATTGGTGCTCATTACTGAAGTGTACTAAATTACGATAAAATTCTATTGTTTCTTTGCTATTTCATTAAAACTCAAGGATTAATATTATTATTCACCGACGGTTCTTATTTATTACTTATTTCATTGATTCCTACTCATAGAAATTATTATAAAAATAAAAAAACAACAAATCCTTATTGCATCAGCATATAAAATTTTTTAATAATTGACGCATCTTTATCCAAATTCGCATCCGTGTCTGAGTTTGTGCTTCTTATCAACTATGTTTGCAGTGCACCTAGATGCTTAAACAAATGAAGTAGCTATATGTGAGAGATTTAAAATCTATGTGCAATTTGATGTTGAAATCACCTCCTTAATCAGAGAATACGATTTCGTATTATATTGCGTAAACAAGGTACAAGATCAACATCACAACTCAAGATTTTGTAAAAAGGTTAAGCGTAAAGTGCTTTACTACATTACTTTCTCATTCCTAATGAACATGAACATTACAGAAAATCAAATATATGGACATAACCCATACAGAAAATCAAATATATGGACATAACCCAAATTGGATGGATCACTCACATTGGATCTAAGACCCGTAACCCAACTAACCAAGCACTTTAGTTATTATTAGAATAATAAAAATACTAAATAACGAATAAGATTAAGCAATCGTGTTTCATCATTCGATCCCTATTCGGAATAATCTTATCCTCAAGGTTAAATTTTGAAAACTGCTTGAGCGAGGATCTTGAAATTTGTTGTCAATTAGTGAATCATTTCAAATGCATGCTCGAATTGTATGAATTAATGAATCCATTCAGAGGCATGCCCGTAATGAATGCCAGATCAGCAATGTCATGGCCTACTACCCGTGTGACACTAGGGACGGAGGGAAGGCGGGAACTGCCACCTTCAAATTTTCTTGTGAAATGACCAAAATGCCCTGGTATTTTCAGTTTTTTCCATTTCTATGGCCAGTTTATGGCACTCCTCAATACCAATATTTCTAGAATTTGTCAATTATAAGGCTAAGAATATGACAAAGTGATACTTGGAATAATGTTGAATTTGCCAATTAAACTTGGTGATTTTTCAGTCCTGTTATAATTTTTATTTTCATTCTCACTACTTTGATTAGTTTCTTGACTTAAACACATCAAACTTTAGAGAACTGACTTTCATATTATTTTGATCTTTGCCAAATATATAAATAAATGAGAAGCTTAGGTAAATTTAATTTTAAGGAATTTTTTCATAGGCGAACTTATATATTGTTTGATCATTTTTTTTTGGATTTAGAATAGGTCAACTTTTTTTTGAACATGTCAAAATTAATTGTTTACATCTGGTTATATGTTGCAGAGTTATTGAGAGATTTTATTCAAAAATATTATACATTGTATATGATTTTGTTTGGATTTCGCCCAATCTGAAAGAAAGTTTTGGCTCGGTCCCTGTGTGACTCCTATCTCGAGCACGCGCTTGGCCACACGCTGTAGTCCGTAGTAACAGTATTCGAACCATCCCATAATTGGCTGTGAGGTACGTTAAAAGTAACTTACAAGCGAAAATGTGAATGATCATTGTCATTCCAAATTCTAATAGTTAAATACAATTTCTTACATAAGGCAATGATTTAATACTAAGAACGACAGGAAGAAATGGATATTCATTCACTATATCTTGAAGGAAATGGTGTAACAAAACCAGATACAAAATTTCAGCTGCTTAAGCTTACGAAACAGACAGATAAGTGTAGAACAGAGGAGAATAACAAAGCAAGCAAATATAAAGGGGTCAAAATTATATTTTGCGGAGGAAAATAAGCTTTCGATTTTCTTTTCCTTTTTTCTTTCCTAGTCTCCAATTTGAATACTTTTGCAGCTTCAATGTGCAGGATGGCTACTTGTTTACTGTGGCCATTCTTTCTGGATACCGAA
>MKEJ01045464.1:0-10939 GCA_001753735.1 Embelia ribes | reverse complement strand
ATATATACTTTTGGACTTGGTAACTTATGGTAACCGTTGTTGACACTTAGCTCTGCGTTAGATAGATAGGGGACGCCTTGTAGGCCCAACACGGATCTCTGATAATAGACGAGGTTTAGCATAAATTATTTTGGATTCATATATATATAGACTTCTTCCTTTATACCATGTGTACATGAGATTAATCAGCTTGAAATTTTCTTATAGATGGACTATGAAGGACCTGCTGGACATGGACGTGGCCGTAAATGTGGTGGTGGTAGCAGATAGGGAGGTCGTAGTGGTCACGGTGTGGGACGAGTTTCTCATCCCCTAATGGCACATGCTTACCCTGAGGAGGATATCACATTAATGGAAGTTCAAGAAGAGATTCTTGCAGCCCCTACACATATGGCAAATACGGCTGGAGTTATTCCGGCTCCTGCTTCGGTGGACCTACACCACTTAGCAGCCATTATGTCCCAGCCGATATCCCAACAGACTGCAGTGGTAGTAAGGACTACACTTGAGGCTATGAGTGTTTAACAACCTAGCAACCAAACTGTTATGGATTGGGCTATGCGGGCACAAAAAGAAATTGGCAGGTCCAATGCGGGCAGACACATGGTTGACCAATATGGAACATCATTTATGTATGTTGGGTTTGATTGATCAATTGGTCATAGCACAAACGGCACCGCGGTTCTTACGGGATAAAGCCGTTGAATGATAGAAAGGGTTCGCACAATTGAACATGGCAGAGCTTACATGGGAAAGGTTCAAGGAGGTTTTCTTAAACCAATATTGTTCATAGAGGTTGCAGGATGCAAAACTATATGAATTCATGACACTAGTTTAGGGTTCCCATTCGATTATGCAATATGAGACAAATTTTATGGCATTGATCCAATATGGCAAATTGTATGTTGCGATAGTGAAGAAGTTTGTGTGGGGACTACGACCTCTTATCTGTTGGGTTGTAACAGTTATCCGGCCAATGACGCTTGATGAGGTAGTTTGGAGGGTTGATGAGTAAGACGCCATTGATGATTTTAAGAGGCACTCACATGACAAGAACAGGGATCCAAATCGAGGGAAATAGCCTCGGAGATAGAATCAGCATCAGGGTAAGAGGAAGAGGGGCCGAGACGACCAGACAGGGTTTTCATCGGGACAGTCGGGATAAAGGACCTTCAACGGTGGAACAGGGTCAGTTAATGTAGATCGACAGACCTGCAACAGATGCAAGGAGGTGGGACATATTGCTACTTATTATCCTAGGTGTCTTAATTATGGGAATTTGGACACACGCAGAAGGTTTTCCATAAGTCGCCAGCACAGGGTCAGATTATTCATACCGCACCACCAGTGCAATATATTACTCCAAGTCAATCAAGAGTAGTATAGAGTCGTGGTGGACAGTAGGGAATGCGAAATTGAGGAGTTACATCTACTTCTGCATCAGCAACACCGATGCGCATATATGCACTTATGGAGATCTTTGCTACTCCAGCAGACACGTCCATCATTCGAGATATACTATTATGTCATTCATCATGTGTACATGTTCTTTTTGATACTGGTGCATCTCGTTCTTTTATTACTATGGATATGGTTAGATCATTGGGTTTAGTGCCTGAGGCTTTAGACATACTAGTTTCAGTAGATATTTTATTAGTTAAATGTATCATTCCAAGTTTTTTGTGCCCTTTTTGCTATATTCTTATATCTGGTCATAAATTTGCTTGTGATCTGCTCGTTCTAGACATGTCTGAATTTGATGTCATCCTTGGTATGGATTGGTCATAGGACAATCATGTTGTGATAGAGTGTGACCATCTTTGGGTTGTATTGTATCCAAAGGAGGGAGTTATTGTTCAATATGTTGGTGATTAGGACATCCTTTGAGTGGTTGCAGAGTCAGCAAGTGATACCCTTACTTATCATTTGACGAGTTTTTCTATCGTTGAGACTATGGAGATACAACCTAAGTTACCTCCAGTTGTTCGCAATTTTCCTGATGAATTTCCATAGGATCTTAGTAGATTACTATCGCCTCGAAAGGTAGAATTCACGATAGGCCTCGCTTCTAGTACGAGTCCAATTTATGTGGCACCGTACCGTTTAGTTGTTGCTGAGATGGGCGAGATGAACAGATAGATTATCAAGTTGCAGGAAAAGGGTTTCATCTAGCTTAGTATTTCATGGTAGAGTGCTACGACATTATTCGTACAGAAGAAGAATGGAACGATGAGATTGTGTATAGATTACCAAAAGTTGAATCAGGTTATAATTAAGAATAACTACTCGATGTCGAGGATCGATGATTTGTTCGATTAATTGAAGGGGTCAAAATATTTCTCGAAGATTGATTTTTATTCGGGCTATCATTAGTTAAGAGTTCGAAAAGAAGATGTGGAGAAAACTACGTTCGGAACTCGCTATGGGCACTTTAAGTTTCTTGCTATGCCATTTGGACTGACAAGCGCTCTAGCAATATTTATGGATCTAATAAATAGGGTATTTTGATAGTACTTACATCGGTTTGTTATCTTATTTATCGATGATATATTGGTGTACTCAATGACTACAAAGAAATACTAAGAGCATCTGAGATTTGTGTTGTCGATATTACGAGAGTACTAGCTGTATGGAAAATTATCAAAGTGTGAGTTTTGGCTTCAAGAGATGAACTTCTTGGGCCATGTTGTGAGAGTTGAAGGAGTGGCGATAGATCCGTTGAAGATTGAGGTTGTTTCGAACTGGGAGCAGCCTACGAATTTCTTTGAGATTCACAATTTCTTGGGATTGACAGGTTACTATCGGAGGTTTGTAAAGGATTTCTCTACAATAGCATCTCCCATGAACCGCCTTACATGCAAAGGGGTCAAGTTTGAATGTGATGCTAAGTGTGAGTTGTCATTTGCGAAACTAAAAGAATTGTTTACTGCAGCTACCGTGCTTATTATTCTTGAGAGGGAAGTGGGATAGACCATATACTGTAACGCATCGAAGGAAGGCATGTGTTGTATTTTGATGCAGACTGAGAAGGTAGTAGCATATGCTTTGAGACAATTGAAGATACATGAGCAGAACTACTCGACACATGATTTAGAGTTGGGGGCCGTTATGTTTGCATTGATGATATAAAGGTACTATCTTTACAGAAAGAAATTTGACGTGTTCTCTAATCACAAGAGCCTCAAGTATATCTCTACACAACAGGATTTAAATAATAGACAAAGATGATGGATGGAATACTTGGAGCAGTACAATTTTGATTTTCATTATCATCCAGGAAAAGTGAACATAGTAGCAAATGCATTAAGTTGTAAGACTCAGTATACTTTAGAATGTCTCATATATGATGAGTGGGATGCAATAAAGAAGTTTGGTGAGTTAGGATTGGAGTTCGTTGATAATGAGTCCATTACCGAAGGGGTGTAGATCACTTGGGGTGTTATGTTCGCACAACCCGAGTTAATAGCTAGAGTTATCGAGTCTCAACGGGATAATGCACGGTCACAGAAGTTCATCGCTAGATTTTAGTGATCATGCCTAATATATAATGTAATAACATTTTAATACAACTTTCCATTAAAATTGACATGGAGTGTACAATACACTACTAATAATTACCGGATTATCTGACCTTGACAAACAGCTTCCAAGATACATATTATATTTATATTATATATATATTATTGAGTTTGAAAGCTACAACCAAATAATTTCTTACACACTACTGCTATAATAGAGTGAGTTTTTAATAGCTTCAACTCATTTTACTTCTAAATCTTTCTTTTTAAAAACTAATTTCTTACCAAAAAAAAAAAAACTCATTCTTATACACAAAAAATATTAATATACAAAAATAATAAATTCTGAAAAAAATTCCAATATATTGGTATACTTATTTTTTTTTTATGAAAAAAATATTTTTTTAATAAAAAAAGCTATGAATAATAACTTTTTCAGCTGTAGCATTTTCAGAAAATTATTTGAAAATAAAAAGACCAATTTCTCACTTCACTTTCTCATTTGAGAGGTACCATTTTAGAAAGAAGTGTGTGAATGCTCTTAGATAATTCATTTTGAATTTCTAAATTTTAATCACTATATATCAAAGGGGATTTGGAGAATATACATTACATATCCAAAAATATAAAGTATCAATAGTAGATAAACAGTACTCTGGTTGATAGGAATCCCGATATTCACCCCAACCAGAGCATTTAAGATCTCAACACCCCTGATAATTCGAAGGGTATTCAGGGCAATCTGCGACAACGCGAGCTGTGACGCTTGCAGAAATGAAATTAACAAAGGGGACCGGGGAATAGAGATTGCTCCAAAATAAAGAGCACTTAGGCATACCCCAATCTTGTCTCCATTACTTTGGAGAACTCCTCGGGCCTCCTCTTCGGTCTCGCATAACCAGACAAAAATGCGAGCTCCTCTCCCGTATTCCTCCAAAAATCTCTCCTCATTGAAGCCCTTAATCTGCTTTAATGTTGCCCATTGCTATAGCTTCAAACGACCCTTTAATATTCAGGCTTCTTGGAATCCGTCGGATTCATTTCCGAAGCCATTTCACTTTTGTCAGCTCTTGTTGAAGCTTCGGCCATAATGTTCTAGAGAGAGAAAGTGAAGATTAAGCAAAATCAGAAATAACAAATGACAAATAAGTGGAGCAATCTCCCCCTTCCTCACTATTTATAGCTAAACCACAACCGCACAATAGTAAATCAGCGATTTTTTCACTGTCCACATTAATGATAGGCGATAGTTAGGCAATATGGCCACATGGTCGCCTCTAGCAATCCAGATTTGCTATTTTGAATATTAACTACCCTGGACCAAGACCTACGTGGTCCGTGGTAGTTGCAGAACAACATGGAGTATTCCCCTTGAGATAAATGAAAAGTGCAAATCTTATTTCAAAAATAATTTTTATTTTTTCTCTCCCCCTCGGGCTTTTTAGAAAATCCAAAAGTCAGACCCCAGCCTCGCATGAGTAGTGATCATTCCTTTTTCGCTAAAGCCTCACATGATCGGATTTAAAAAAAAAAAAAAACAATCCCGAAACTAGCAAATAAGAATCAATGTCCAAGCTGCAAAAATCAAGTTGATTTTTTCTCAAATTCAACCCCCCTCGGCTAAGGCCATATAAGTGTTCTACATTCAAAAACTCCCTCGGGCTGAATCAATAGAACGCCCAAGGTAGTTGAGGAGCAGTTGATACATATGTATTTGTACATCTACAATAAAATACAGGGATTGATCCTATAGTTAAGCTAAACTACACGCCACACATCTTGATTATTAACAAGAAAGTCAGGAATAATGAGGTAATATTATTTGACAGTTGTACAAATATTGTGTACTATAAAAGCTGTTATATATCAGCTGAAAAGACAGATAAAAAAAGTGACTCTCTCTCTACATTTAACACTTAGCTAATTCCTTTATTGTTGTCATTAATATCTCATCCAATCCCTCACTAACTTAAGAATCGGAAAGTCGGCGGGCAATCCCCTATCCGTACTTTCAGGTACTGAATGGAAGCAAAAGAAAGACCTTCAGCTGACTCATTCCTATTTGCATCTCCAAGTATTCACCATCGAAAAACGTATACTCGACCAATTACTGGATACACGCTCTTCACATATGGACTTAAAAAGAGTATAATGGATTTCAAGTTGATTATTAGAGTTTTATTCCTTTATTCTCTTGTAAATAGTTTGGGATTAGTAGGATTTCTTTTTCCTAACCTTTTTCCCAAAACATTACAAAGACTCGGGATATACTCGAATTGCAATCAAAATATCAAATCAGAATAACTTGCTCCTCAATAATCAAAGTCACAATTTACCTAACCTTCCTAAAAAATAGAAATTCAAAATTCAAACCATAGAAAGCAGGGATATAAAGTGGACATTAAGTGGCCGTAAGTTAGCCTCCAAAGGAAGCCACTCGTACATACGACCCGAAGTCATCACAAAGCAAGTATAAGAACATGTGCAATTAGGAGGAACCCATGAAACCCCTATTCAAATATCGATCGGATTCCCATAGCCAACATTCAATTTAAATGCCTTCAGAACTTTGTAACCCACTTGAATCTAACCAAAAATACTGGCACACATCAAACGATTCTTAGCATATAATTTGGTAATACCAGTGATTTGCAAAATTCTCTCATCAAATCTGCCTTTTGAAGTTGATTTTAAATTGATAAATATATTCCAAAAGATGCTTTAAGTAGAGCAGCATTTCGATAAAGTATAAAGTAATTTTTTTCTCCGAGTAAAACTAAGTCCCTCTATAGTCCACATGTCAAGGTGACAACCCAAAAAGGTTTACCATGTATGCAGACCCACGTTTGCTGACAATATCTTTTGATCAAAATGAGGTCAACAGTTCATCTCATTTTTCAAGATATTGTCCGTGGTCTTAAATATATAAAGCTCACTTCACAAACGGTTACGCCACACCAACAGCTTAAACCTATTTCACATGCACAAACAGCAACACACATTTGAGCACCTGCATTGGCGCATAACAGCCCTCAACGAACATAATATAAAATTTACAACTTCGTAAATAAGATTAGAAGGATTAAAAACTTCAAAAGAATCTCAACTGCAATAATGTCAACTGTCATTGTGGATCAGTGATTTCGTTCTGTCATGTGAAATCAATACATACAGACAACACGGCCATATTAATATACAATATGACATCAATTTAAATAGACAACTTGCAGATGATAAAGCAAACCAACAACCCAAAAATATTATTCAGCCGGAATAAAATTAGAAACTGAGCAACACACAAAGGTTCGCAATAACCATTAACAAAAGTTCGTTTTTGTTTGTATAATCTCAGTGGCTGTACATCAGCCCACACATAAAACATTTTATTGTATAATTAATACAAAAATATACCACAACCGAGTCAAAGACAAAAGAAGAGAGGGTGAATTAAAACTAAAACAAGACAAATCGCAAAATTGAAGGTGAAAAGGCAATAAATTCAACTGTTAAGTAATAAACTCGTCCCTGACCTGAGTGTCACAGTATCTTAGATCCATCTTTTCCCAATGGCTTCATCTAATCGAAACTCAGTACTCTGGATCACTCCTGGAACACATTCAACAGAAAAACTGGTTCAGAAAATTGCAATCATTTGCCTAATAATCTAAAAGGAAAAAAATTATTTTTTAAATTGCTTATGACAAACCAGTGTCAGTTTTGATTGTGAAACCCATACGCTAAACTAATGCTTTAGCACAAACGAATTTCCACGGAATAACAAGTAGCATAACATGTTATTCATTAGCACCAGAAAAACAACCCTAGCATAACGCATGAAAATGTAATGCGTTGAAAAGGAACAACAATAAAGTCACACTCACACATGCACAAATTTAGGTAGGGGAGGGCAAAATTTCGGGTATCCGAAATTCGGGTTCGAGTTTTATTTTTTCCAAAAATTCGGATAATTCGGGTCCGAGTTCGAGTAATTCAGATAATTACCCGAATAATGAAACATCATTATATATATATATTCGGGTTTGGTTCGAGTAATTAGGGCTCGTATTTTAGTCTAAATCGAGTTCAGTTCGGGTTCGGGTTTATTATAAATAATTCGGATAATTCGGGTTCGGCTAATTCAAAAAAAATTTCCGGTAATTCAGGTTCGGGAATTCTATCTTTGTTTTGGATAATTTGGGTTCGGGAAATTCGGGTCAAGTATTTCCCGAATTTTCCGAATGCTCACCCTAGTTTCTCCATATTATTGCTCTTTGAGAGCAAAACTTGCTCATTTCTGCTTAGCAAATTAGACGGAATGAAGGCTCAGTTTTTTTCAATGTAAAAAATGTCATACAATCTACATGTGCATCAGAACCATTAACAATTAGGTGCTTGAGTAAAAGTTTTATTCACGAATATGATTTAACAATCCAGGTGTAAGTAGCACAGAGTAGGGTAATTCTACTCGTCAAAGTCGGTTATCATGTATGGCATTGTTTTGCCTCGGTGAGAATGGATAACTAAATTGTACTAATCCTCAATGGATGGAAAGAAGGAAATTTTACTTTATGTTTTGTAATTGTCGATTAAGACGAGGCAAAGGTGTCCTCTGCTTTCAATAGGATGGCCAAAGTGAATTCTTGATGTTTTAGTATATTGTCGTGGCTGAAAAGAATTAAGAATATCAAAATCATGTATAAGTCAAGGATTTTGCCTGTACAGCATATAATATGCATATGAACTTTCTTATGTGCCGATCTGGCTAGAATTAGTTCTATTTGTAGTCCATTTATTTATTTTAATCTCCTACTTATTAAGTGGTATGTTCAGGCAATTGGCATAAAAGATTCTTTTTTTGTTTGCATATGTCTTCTTTCTTCGGTCTTGGGTTCTTATTTTGTCTTTGACTTTCTTTTGGGATGCATTGATAGGTTTTTAGCAAAAATATATTTTATTTCGGTGCGTCTATTCATAGTTTCTTATTCATGAAGTGGATCTCATTACATTGTAATTTAAAAGATGAAGTGCTTATGAGTAAACATTATGTGCCAAATAATGAATCTTTCATCTTTTTTACTGTCTCTTTATTCAAAAGGTTATGTGTATTTTCTTGATTTGGAAGCACAAAAACGAGTGTTCTTGTCAAAAGAAAAAAATTAAGAGGAGACGTGAAAATTTATCCTATGAAGTGGGATCTTTAACTATATCTACTGCTGTTAAAACAAGCAAACAAACTATATCCACTGCTGTCAAGAGATGATAATTTGTTTTAGGGCCTCAAGGATGAGGTATGTTAATATACTTGTCTAAGCTGTAGTTTCACCAACTTATTTTCGAATCTCCTCTACTGTGTTCACACAGAGTATATTACAAAATGTTTTAAAAAATAGTTGGGTTTCAGGAACCTAAAATTGTTCTCATTGGTCCAATATCATTTCCAGATTAAAATCATAATACATGAAAAAATTGATTCTTTTTTAATATTTTCATTGTTACTATTCTGTATGCTCTAAAAACCCAAACCAAAAGATGGGATCCAAAATTCCAAATTACGAGCATGTAACCACACACACACACTTACATTTCTCCCATGATGCACTTCATGTTTAGGAAATGCACTCTGTTTATGATACTTGATTCGTAAACATTGATATCATTTTGCTGAACTCTTGATAAGATTGTGTTGGAGTTACACCTAAAGATTTCTAAAGTTATATTTCGAACTGATGCAGGTACGACTACTCTGGCTATGGGCAGTCAACTGGAAAGGTAAAAGAAAATTTGTGTCTATTTTTTATGGTTCTTATTTTTTAAAAATGCAAAGTGTCAAGCAAAGTCCTCAAATTTTACATGCATATACTTTGATGCAGCCAACTGAGAACAATACGTACGCAGATATTGAAGCTGCATACAAGTGCTTAGAAGAGAAATACGGTGCTAAGCAGGAAGAGATCATCCTTTATGGCCAATCGGTGGGAAGTGGGCCCACCGTAGACCTTGCAGCCCGCTTGCCTCGTCTAAGAGCCGTTGTATTACATAGTCCTATAGCATCAGGCTTAAGAGTCATGTACCCTGTAAAACGCACCTATTGGTTTGACATATACAAGGTACGCTATTCTATACTAGATCTGGATCTTTTACTTTATTTTTCTTAAGTTTCCGTGCCCTTTTTTATTCCTTGAATGTGATCTTATATGGCTAACTGTGCAGAATGTTGATAAAATTCCGTTAGTGAGGTGTCCTGTACTTGTCATTCATGTAAGTCTCCTTTATCCCCATTCTATTTTATTGAATTAGTTAACCGTCTGCAAACATAGCAAAATTTTGTATAGTCTTGGTGATCCTTTCAGGAAAAGTAGCTTTCTACTCCTCAAACTCGAAAAGGGTAGAAAAGAAAGTGAAAGGAAAGGACACAGAAAATGCCTAAATTTTTCTTAATTCTTCAAAAATACTGAATCTTGTTTTCATATGGTGTTTCCGTGTATGTGTTTACTTCATTTTACTTTCAACTTCTTTTTGCTTTATTCCGATTACACCTGGAAACCTTTGTGCAGGGGACTGCTGATGAAGTAGTTGATTGTTCTCATGGTAGGCTGCTTTGGGAACTATGCCAAGAAAAGTACGAGCCCTTATGGATTAAAGGGGGTAACCACTGTGACTTGGAACAATATCCCGATTATATTAGACATCTAAAGAAATTCGTTGCCACAGTGGAAAAACCACCTTCTCAGAGGATGAGCTCAAGGAAGAGTGTAGACGGGCCCGAGCATTCTCGGAAGAGCACCGACAGAAGAGAGAAACCAAGACGCAGCACTGATAAACTCGAGAAATTAAAATTTCATGAGTTTAAGTTCGGACATGATGAAAAGCTTTCGAAACTAAAGGTGTCAATTGAGCAAATAGAGAGGTCTCGAAGGAGTGTGGAGTTTCATGAGAAGTCTCGTATGAGCGTTGACCAACATTTCGATAAAGCCAGGAAAAGTGTCGATTGGTTGGATAGACTGAGAGCTGTTTAAAAGTCGATGTTTACCCTTTGTAAAGTATGCATGTGTATGGCTTGAATGTGGTGGGAGGAAAAAAAGGAAACAAATTGTGATGTAAGTTATGGTTCCACAAAAACATTTGAATTGATATTTCGGCTTTTTTTTCTGCAATTGTGTGATCTTAATTCTCAAATGGGAGGTGGCTTTCTCAGCCCCCTGACATGCCCCCTCCGGGATCACCATCCCGTCCCCTCCCAATTTACAACTTTACCCTTATTTTTTTAATTAATTACTAATTTTTTATTTAATTTGTTTATTATGTTTTTCTTATTTATTAAATTTGATTAATTAATTATTTTCTAATATCTTTTTCTCTATTTTATTCATTTAATATTCTTTAGATCCGTTTTATGTTTTAATTTTTTAATATTAAGTATT